>BSAI01000009.1:2782743-2819520 GCA_036245035.1 Adrianichthys oophorus | reverse complement strand
ATATATATATATATATATATATATATATATATATATATATATATATAAACAAACTATCATGAAAAAAATAGGACTAAAGATTTTAAGAGCAAGAATGGTTATTCGGCATGATGAGTAATAGCTGTTTATTTCTGAACAGAAGTCTACAGGATTTTGGCTTCTTGGAGCCAGTGGGTACTTCCTGTTTGGACCGCCAATGGGAAGGAGTCACTCAATCCAGTTCTCTAATACAGTCAATGATTCTGACCAACATATACACACAAGGAGAGACATGCCTGGACACTCATTCATACATCCCATATAACTTCCAAGTTTCGAGAACATGGTTGCATTCAAAATAAAAGCCGCGCAGATGGTTTCTCCTGCATTTAACATCACCTCTACGTGCACACACGCCGTCGAACCTCCTCACAGCCTTTAAGATAAAAAGCCACACGAAAAATGCAAACATAAAAACGAAATGTATGTTTATTTTAAGAACTTCAATGAATATCCACAAAAGGTAAACTGTTATTAATTAACGTAAGAGCGAAAAACCTATGAATAATACTATTATTAACCTTGCTAAACAGCCCCATTTCGTGATAAAACGCTGAAAAATAAAGTTTTATTTATCGCATTTGTTAAGTTATCAATGTGCTGTTTGTTGTCGCTAACTTGGTGTTTTCACTTTGGTAAAACTAAAGAACAAAAATCGGGTAAAATGTGAAACTCACCGCTTTTAAGATCTGTGATGGTCGCCATTTTTGCGGATGTAAACAAACGTGTTCAGGCCTACTGACTACCGCCACCTACCGATGGAGTCTTGTTACTGCAACTAAGGATGTTCACAGTCTTTATTACTTTTCTTTTAAATTTATTATTATTATATAGAACGATTGAAAAATAACAGAACATGACTTAACATAAAATTCCAGCCAGTAGTAACAAACACGGAACAACAGATAGTGGAAAAAAATTAATAAATGCAGTAATTCATGGCTTATTTTTAAGGTTATAAATAGTTTCCTGATTAATTTATCCATTCGATCATTCAAAAGCAACCAAAATTAAAAGTAAATTAAATAGAGAATCACAATTTTCAAACTGAATTGTGAATCGTGACACTCTTATTTTATATTATAGTCTGAAAGGAATAAGAGTTTGAATCCACATATTTTGTTTAAAATGTAATTTAAGGACAAGTATAAAACGAACATTTTTCTCAGCTCTTCAAAGTTCTCTTTCCATCTTTCCGCTACACTTGTGGAACCTGTCATCACATTTGCATCTCTATCCTTGATCATCCAACCTGCTGCACATATTTGTATCTCTGTCTCTCTGCCTCATCTGTACAGATCCATCTCTCCCTCTTTTATGTCCAACCTGTCATATGAGTCCTCATACACACGTTCCTATTTCCATCTTTACCATGTGCTTCTTCTGCTGTCTTCTTTCCTCTCAATGTTTTTTTTCCCTCAGCCATCTGTTTCCTCTCAACACGCTCCTTCAGGACCCACAGTTTCATTTTATTTGTTCATTTTTACACAAATTGGGGTTCCTGCTCATAAAACTCACAAAAACAGGATTTCACAAAACTTGAAAACTGTGGAGAAATTATCATTTACTTCTCAGTTTTTACAAAAAGGTAAAAACAAAGATGACTACATCAAATAAACAGAACTAAAATGTTTTCAAAATGGTCTTCAATACTTTTTTGGGAATCCCTTTGTCTTAAAAACTGCCTCGATGCATCATTTTGGGTTAATGTTGTTTATTAACCTTGTGGCATGGCATGGGAGTTTTCAAAACCCAGATTTTCTTGATGCTTCCCGTCAGCACTCCATCATTTTAGGGTCTTGTGATGCTCATTTTCCCATCTACTAATACTCCATAGGGGAGTTTAGCTCCAAAGAGTTGGAGGATCTGTCAAACACTGTGGTGATTTCGGCATCAAACCAAGTTTTAGTGCCTCTGGCGCTTTGGGTAGGAAGAAGCTGGAAGATTAAATCTGCATCTCCATCCAGATCCTCATCAGAAGGAATCATGAACGTTCTAGACCATTCTTTAAAACATTCTGCGAGACTGTTGCAGTCATTCTGGATTGAACAACATCTGGACATTGCAGGCCAAATCATGACTGACTGTAGATATATCACAGTGGACCTCCAGCAGCTTGGGTTCTGCTCCTCACCAGTCTTTCTCCAAACTCTTGGATCTTGATTCCCAAATGAAAGACACACTTTACTTTCATCAGTAAACAGGACATTGGATCTCTGGCCAACAGTCCAGTCCTTCTTCTCCTTGGTCCAGTTGAGACGTTTCCTCCGTTGGTCCAGACTCAGAAGTGGTTTGACCCGAGGAACCCGACAGTTGTAGCTCATCTCCTGAATGGGTCTGAATGTGGTGATTTCTGAAGCTGTTCCTCCACTTCATTCCACTCTTTCTGGATGTCTGCAGGTTCTTGAATCTTGAATATGTGTACAAACCAACAAGTGAACAAGAAAGAATGTCAAATCTATTTACATTTAAGTTTAATAAAGTTCAGCCCACTGTTGTTTTTTCACATCAAAATAATCCAAAGGGAACATTATTAGAACATTCTACCACACTGTATGTTCACGTCTTTGCTAAATTCAAAGTGTTTTCATAGCAACATTTATTCAAACCAACTCAGACGAATCACTGTCATCTGGCTCCAACATGGCGGCGTATGTATCGAAGAAAAATGGCGACTAGAGCTGAAGGTAAGGCCTTTTCTATGACATCACACTCACTCAGTGTAGTTCCTCATGTACAGTTAATGATACTTTCTCATGTTTGGTATTTCTCCTGATAAGTTCACACATTATGTAGAGACCATATGAACATATGTTAAAAGCCACAAACCATGATAGACGTTTATTTAAATACATCAACACTGATTCAAATAAATGAAAATCTCCTGTAATCTCCGAGTCTGTATTTTGATACATAAATCTTTTATTATCCAGCATAATGTATGACAGACATTACAGTACACAATACTAAAAGATCAATGAAAATGATCAAGCTTGTTACAAAAGTATAAATACAATATAGTCCTCTTTATTTTAAGGACACTCAATGCATTTTGTCATTTGACATAAATAAACACTTCGGTTTTCTTAAAATATATTGTCTAAACCAGTAAGACAAAAACACCAAAGGCCTCTTCTCTCTGAAACGTTTGTTGGGCTGTTTTGTTTTTTTTGACTCAAGAGCAAAGCTTCATGTGAACTATCTACAGTCTGTCATGTCAGCACCATAAGAACAATACTGATTTCCCCCCCTTTGGGTATGGCCTGAGTTCGAGTGCCTCGTGTAGAGAGACAGTCCCATGGAGCATAATCACCATTGTTTCAAGAGGCATTCTCTTCATTCAAGGCGGTTTTTACAACCGGTGTCAGGTTAAAGCTAACCAGCGAGTTCTCCGTTGGCTTTTTTTAATGTGTTTACTTAGACAGAAATAAACAACAACCATAGCATAGTTGGACGATTGCTTATGCCTTGGCTCACTTCAGTGTTTTTCTCTCTCTCTACCTGACTTTTAAAAATGGCCTCAAGCTCAGACTTGGAAGGTTGTAAAACCTCACTGTGCCTGCTTTTGCCAGCATAAACCTTTTGAAGGTTACTGTGTCAGAACATTTCCTGTCCCAATTTTTGGGAAAAGAACATAAGACAGATACAAACTTCTGTCATTTTGCAAAGAATATGAAAGTGCCCCGTCTTTTGGTGTAGGTTACAAAATGAGAGTAAACATCAAAGTCTAAGCCTGAGAAAACATCCAAAACACATCATGTGCTTTATAAACTCTTTAAAATCTAAAAAAATAATATATAGCTTTCATTATTAAGAGGAACATCATCACCATTTGTGGTACCTTCTCATTCCAGACTTTGTTTTTATGACTAACCTGGTTCCATCACCTTTTATGTAATAGTTATAGCTGAGTGTTCTTCATTGGAGATTAATAGGAGTCTCTCCCCAGCTTTGGACGAAGCTTCCTTGTGTTTTACAAACCAACAAAAAACCATGGGGACTGCTGCAGCAGCTGCTTAGGAGATTAAATGACAATGTCCCCCCAGAGAGGAGTTAGAGCTGCCACAAAGCTTGGAAAGGCCCAGTTCAACTTGTGTTTAGGAGGCACACAAACAAAAAATTGGCTACGACTGTAAACCAGATCATTAGTTCTTTGGTATGAGGCCCGGGAGGGGGAGCGCTAGACCAGCCCAGCTTCCCGGCACATCCTGTAGAACTGCCCCCGCTGCGTGATGAGGTTGGCCGGAGAGTCCATCTCAGAGATGTGGCCTCTGTCCATTACAATCACCCTGCAAAGGAGCAAATATAACAAAAAACAGGAGGGGGGGAGGGGGGGTTAATAGGGTTAGATCCCATACCTCCTGTGCTTTCCATCTGATATATGTGCACAATCACATTCTGTGCATCCACGTCTAGCATTGTACAGATGACAAAGGGGTGTCTCAGCTAACTGACTTAACTGAAAAAGAATGAGCTCAGCAAAAAACAGAAAGCTGTTATAATGTCATAGCGACAAAATATAACTGACGTCCTATCAGAGTTATTTGTCAGCTCTCTTTAAAACTCATAGTTTGTTGTCAGAAGAAAGTCTAACTGGATCTTAAACTTGAAATCCTTTCTCAATTCTCGATCTGTTCCAGGGATGACAGCGGGTGAAGCGGTTTTCTCATTCCTTGTAAAGGTACACATTGCAGAAAAATGTCTGTATTTGTGTCAAACAAACCTGGCCTGACAGCAAAGCTTAGCCCTATAACACTGGAGATGTTGCCGGCGACATCTAAATAACACACTACTTTTGACGTGCTGTAACTTCTCAATCGTCTATGCGATCCATGTGAATTAACAGATTTTGATAGAAGCAATAGCAGCTTTTCATATCCACTTTGCACCAATATATAGCACATTACACACGTAAGATGATGCATTCGGCGCAAAGCCAATTTCCTCAGCAACAGAAGCGGCTTTTCTCTGATGGAATTACACTGATTGTGTACATGGTTGAAGAGTTACGTTAGTCAAAAGAATGTAAACACTAGCTCTAGTGTTCTTGGTGAACGGTGTTGTTGAACCAGTCTAAAGGGTTAAAAAAGCATGTGGAATGACATTTCAGGATTAGATTTGTTTGAACAAACACGCCTCGGCACTCTACCTTGTGTAGTCCAGGATGGTGTTAAGCCGATGAGCGATTGTCAGGACAGTGCAGTCCTCAAACTGTGTGCGGATCGTTGACTGGATGAGAGTGTCTGTTTCCAGATCCACGGCTGCTGTTGCTTCATCCAGAACCAGGACTTTGGTTTTCCTGAGCAAAGCCCTTGCTAGGCACACCAGCTGGCGCTGACCCAGACTTTAAAGTGCACATAAGAAAAGAAGACGGACTCAACGAATGACCTCACACGTGGTGGGGGAGTCTACAAGAGCACATAAATCCCTACCTGAGGTTTTCCCCTCCCTCTGAGCACTCGTGGTTGAGTTTGTCAGGCAGGTTTGACACAAAGTCTCTGAGGTGAGCAAGCTCCAGTGAACTCCAAATTTCTTCATCTGTGTAGGTATCAAAGGGGTCGAGGTTCATCCTGAGGGAACCTGAGAACAGCACAGGGTCCTGGAGCAGAAGAAACTGGATTTATAAAAACAGTTTTGGGACCGCCAACGTTTTGCTTACATTTGATCCTAGGATTGGTACCTGAGGAATAATTGTGATGCGAGATCTGAGATCGTGGAGTCCAATCTCAGCAATGTTGACCCCATCTATGAAGATCTTTCCTTTTGCTGCCTCAAGGATTCTGAAGATTCCTAAAGCAAGTGAAGACTTCCCAGCCCCAGTTCTGCCAACAATTCCAATCTAAAAAGTAAAGTTTCAATTTTGAGATAACCAGCAATTTCAGTGTTTCAGATTGAGAATGACATCTTTCACATTTAGTTAGGTGAGTCACCTTCTCTCTTTTCTGAATCTGCAACGTAATCCCTTTCAGAGCCAGTTCCAGGCCTTTACGGTACTGCAGCCCGTAGTCCTGGAACTCTATGGTGCCGGTCTGGGGCCAGGCCAGAGGCAAGGCGTTGCCCTCGGTATTCCAGCTGGCCTGTGTTGCGCAATGAGACAGAGTGAGCAGAGATCAAGAAAAGCCTCTTCTGAACAATCCTTTCTGTGTTTTGCTCCAACCTCTTTCGGAGTTTCAGCGTACTCATTCACCCTCTCCACAGACACAATGTTGTTTTCCACGTCAGTCCAGGACCGCACAATCCAGCTCAGGATCCCAGTCACCTGCAAGAAGAAGAGTAGATTGCTTTACCAAAGAAATGCGGAAAATTCAGGTGATGCTCACACAAACCAGTGGATCTTCTTTAAGTCTGCTGCAACCGTGTGTTGCTTTAACAGACTGCAATGTCTTCACTCATATTTTTCTCACCTGGAGGGAGTGCGACACAGCCAATCCTACGATGCCGGGGCTCAAGGTGCTTTTCCCCATCACAGAGAGAATGGCAGCAGCCAAGACCACACCGTTACCAACAAACTCCAGGTTGACTGCCAACCACCTGCAGAGTTACAAGGGTTTAGAAATCAGGCAGCCAACTCTCAATGTCCTTTATCATTACAAAATGTGTGAGCATAAAGAAGGTACAAACATCTCCTCAGGAGATAAATAAGAAAAGCAACATATATCTCACCGGGTGGCAACAAATCGAGGAAAGTAGGATGTCTGATTGAAGTCGACCCTTTCGTTAGCCTGCGTAATGAAACTGGACTGCTCACCGAAGGCCCGGATCACACTGGCACCCTGCACCGTCTCATTGAAATGGGTGTAGATGGGTGAGCGGCTCACAGCCTCTAGCCTGCGCAGCTGACAGGATGTGGCAACGTAGAAGCTCTGTGGGCCACAGGGGAAAAGTGAAAGACCAATTTTAGAAGGCTGCACTAAAATAGAGAAGGCCGGGCATTCCCATAATTAAAACTGAATGTGGGTCGTGTGTGTGTGTGTCAGCACAAGGCAAAATCTGCAGTTGGTTTTGGGGCTCAGAGCTTTCTAATAACACAGTAATGGAAACCAGATTTTTTTGCGGAACCACTTTTGACAGACAAATCTTCAAATGAAAGAGAGAAAAAAAAATATGAGAGATCAACGTTTTATTTTAATATTACTGGAAAAGCACAAACCTGAACAAAGGCATAGAGGAAAGCCAAAGGGAGGATGATCACTGCTGCAATGGGTGTTGCTATCAGCACGATGATGCACACCTCCACAAGTTTGAAGACATAGCTTAGCATCATCTTCAATCCTTCAGGTATCATGCAGTCGATGGCATCAATCTCCTTAACGAAGCGGTTCAAGAGGTTGCCGCTGGGTGTAGACTCAAAAAAAGCCATTGGGGAGCGCAGGACGTTGACAAGCAGGTCCATATGCAACTGGCGAGAGGCGATGATGCCGCAGATGGAAATGGCAACCGTCGTGCCAAAGATAGCAATACCTGAGGAGAAGGAGATGAAAATGAGCAAGTCTGTTGTCAAGCGTATGTCTTTTCAAAGGACCCAGCAACCGACCTTGTACAAAACCCAGAGCCCCAAAAACAGCTAGTTTTAGATCTGTGTCTGTCTGGGTGCCGTTAACAACTGGATCATCTGCCCACATGCTGAGCCAGTAGCTGTAGGCCAGAGAGGCCCCCTGCTGGAAGGCGTACAGGAAGACGATGGGAATGATGATTGCCAAGCCAATGGTCTTAAAGTACTTCTTATACATATCCAGTCTCACCTGCAGTTGGAAACAGTAGAAGTTCAGTCAATTTATTTTAGTTGAGTGTGTTAAACAAGGAAAATCATAAGAAGTGAAGCAAGTCACAACTTACTCGTCCGGTGTGGGCTTTGTCAGCCTCAGTCAGTTTCCCCAAGTCCTCGGGTACCTGCTCCTGGTCGGTTTCAGACACAGGCTCCATGTTTTGCAGGTTTGTATTTGTGGTGTCTCCTCTGAAAAACGAGGCGGGGGAGTCAATTTTGCCAGTTTTGACAAAAGAAGATGCCTTATGCCTTAGTCACATGGACCCATCCGGGAGTTGACCCATACGAGTGCTGCAGGTTTTTGGGTTGTCCGGGCCCGAAGAGGGTCATAGAGGGGTGCGGCGGTATCTTAAGGGGAGTGCAGGTGTGCACATGGCCACCTCTTCAATATGGAGCGTACCATTGTCGTTATGACATACGGGTGATGTTGCACTCCAGATGTTAAAAAGATGCGCACGCTGCCTCATTACTGACTGCAGGCACGGGGTGTGCATGTGATGCAAAAGGATACCAGTAGGATTCCCAAGCAAAGTATACTCTTATTGCCTAATTTCCACAATCTTAAAATTGTGTGCGTTCCCTGTACAGATTTGCCCATTTTCTACCCGCAGACAGCCGGTATTCACCCGTAAGGACAGCTGCGACTAAGGCATTAGTTTCCAGCACACTTCTACTGTTTACGTACCCAATGAGCTGCTCTTGTGACAGGTCTCTGGAGAATGGCATGAAGTCGACCATGCTCAATCGAGCATTGGATCTCCTGGAACCAGCTAGGCCAAAAACCCAAAAAGATGTGTTTATTGCGTGCAAAGTTTGTGGGTTATTACAAAAGTAATGACAAGTAAAATCTTGTAGATGTTCCAGCACCTCTCTGCATGGCACTTTCTTTTTTCTCTGTGCTTGCAAACGTGTGGATGAAGTCAGCAAAAGCTCCATGGTGGCTGAGAAGCTCCTGATAGGAGCCACTCTCCGTGATTTCTCCGTTCATCAGAACGAGGATGAGGTCAGCCTGTGGCAGGAAGCTCATCCCATGGGTCACCAGGATACGAGTCTTAAATCCAATCACAAAAGAGAGAAAAATAAAATTTCCAGCACCCACCAGATGCTTTCTTTTACACACTTTCAGCAAAACATTGGTTTTGGTGTAATTGTAACAATAGCAGAGCTTTGGGTTGTGAATGGTGAAGTTCTGGAGTTGTGTACTGATATACACAGTCTTTTGTGTGTTTTGCATGGCCTTACCCTGTCTTTAAGGACTCCTTTTGGTCCAATGACTTTGTCGAAGATGTGTTGACCAACATGTGCATCGACAGCAGACAGCGGGTCATCTAGGAGGTACACGTCAGCTTTTCTGTAGACTGCCCTGGCCAGACTCACTCTTTGCTTCTGTCCACCCGAAAGGTTCAGTCCCTTCAAGAAAAAAAGAAAATATAATGTATGGTCTTTGAACAGCCTGGGTCGACTGACGAGAAGCAAAAGTGTTTTCTGTACTTTCTCTCCAATTTCTGTAGCATCTCCTGCAGGTAGAATGTTGAGGTCTGGCAGCAGGGCGCAGGCATCTAGCACACGCTGGTACCATGTTTTCAACTTCTCTCGGCCAAATAATATATTGTCTTGGACAGTGGCATTCTGGATCCAGGCCTGCTGGGGCACGTAGGCCACAGAACCCTGCAAAGACACATTCAGAGAGAGACACAGCGCATCAATATTTGTTCAGTGTAAACCAGGAACACACATGGAACATTAGCTTTGTACCTTGACGGTGACTTGGCCGCTTCTTTTTTCTGTTTCGCCGAGCATGGCCGACAACAAAGAAGACTTTCCACTGCCCACATGCCCAACCACAGCAACAAGGGAACCTCGTGGGACACGGACACCGATCCTGTCAACACAGACATGAGTCACACACAGGCCTCCTTTGTTACTGGACATTGCTTTTAAATCTTTGTTGAACAACACACACCTTTTCAGACACGGAGGACCCTCTTTGGACCAACTGAAAGTACCATTCTCTATGACCACTTCTTCTCCATCTGAACAAGACAGGAAACCACAATGAACGCAACCTGCAATGACCTCTCCGAGAGGATGTGTTCTTTCAGACTGAGGCACACACTTTCAAAACAAAGTTTCTTCCTGCAGGTACTCATCAGAAAGCTGTCTGGGTGTAATTACATGTGAATCTGCTTAATCATGCTAATTACAGAGCTGCTGCTTTTTCCACAAGCTGTCTCAGGAAGTGTTGACAGATCAATGACAGAAAAATGTAGTATGCTTTTTCTTTATTTCTCTAAGAACCATATGTCTATTTTCATGCCACGATTTTAGTTTAACCACTAAATCGGAAGATCCTATAATTATGCCGTCTACCAGTCAGCCTTGGCTCAAGGAAGTGACAGTGCATATGTTCCAAACAAGGCGGTGGTTCCTCACCATCCTAAGCGGCATCATCTCACAGGCTGACTATATTGATTATGGCAACCTGCAATTTCAGGCTGTATTTGATCAAAATTGTGGGAATCTGACAAAGAACAGCATGTCAAATGTCACTCAATGGTTTGTGGTGCTTTACCAGAGCTCGGCGAGGCCTTTGAGACACTGTCTACCTTCAGCTCCTCTGAGCACAGGTACTTTCCCAGACGCCTCAGTGAGACCAGAGCCTGAAAGATGATTATTGAAACAATGTGTTTTATCAAATCATATCAGTTCACAGAAGCTAAGGGAATCTGTGAGAAAACGTACTCACCTGCATGGTGGTGCTTATCGCAAAAGGAAGCTGACTTAGTGGTGTCTTCAAGATGTTGATCAGAGCCATGGAGACAAAAACCTTCTGTGCATCCAGAACGTTCCTTTCATCCAGCATCACATAGACTCCAAACATGGCAAAGGCAATCTTGGGAAGAGAGAAGAACAACAACATGGCATGGGGTCAGGCTGAAACTTGTAGAGGTGATGGAGTTTAGACAATTTCAGTCCCATTCTGACTGACTGCTAAATGTCTTTTTCATCTGTAGCTTAAATGCAAACACTAGAAATGCAAACATTTCAACATTCTTGCAATTATAGCTTTGGAAAAATGAATTCTAATGATGTGATCATATGCTGTTTTCCTTAAACAACACATTCATTGTGTTTCAAAGAAGCAAAATCCTCAGACATCACCAAATATATTATGAGAAATCTTCAAACGACTTCTCAGTCTTTCTAAAAAAAAAATGAAATGACTTTGATAAGTTCAAAGACTTTGCTTAAAGACTATACAAACATAAAGAGATTTGTTAAATGTTTTAGCTTAGCGATGATGATGACACAGTCGTAGTTCTGTTTGCCAAAGTAAGCTTCAGCATTTTATCTCAAATAGTAAATGAAATGTTGCAATGCTGCAACGTCCTTTATTGTGTTTTTTCAGTTTTTCTATGTCGTCTATGTAAAATATAATGGTAAACCATATCGTGTTAGGCACTAAAACAGGAGGGGCGTGTTGTAAAGACTGTTTATCTGCTATATTCTTTGTTGTTTTTTTAACTATTCAGTCAAAAGGTTGGTAAAAATTGGACTCCACTCAGAGGTTGATGCAGCTGATGCAGATGTTGTGCAGCTGATTAAAATGTATCTCTATGTCTGGCTATTTGATTGTTGGTAACAGCTGCAATTTTAAATATGTAATCTCTCGAGGTTTTTTTTTTTTAAATTGAAGCAATAAAGAAGTGTTTTCTTGACGTGGTAGGTACACATGTTTAGCTTTTGGTTCAAACTAATGGGCACTGTCTACTTTAAAGCGTGGCAAGACACTAAAGTTAAAATGGAGAGCTGTTGCTTACAAATGACAGAATCAGAGCAGAATCAATATGATATCTCCAAACCCAGATGTCACATTAACTTCATGTCATATTGCTTAATCTCTTAAGAACTGAGCTAATGCTCCACTTTGATACATTATCTTGTAGACGACTAGATCTGGATTTGTTTTCCTCGCCCGAGCTGGTATCTGGTTCTAAACTGTATGGCTGGATAGCTCCAATATTGCTCGCCATTTTTGTTGAACCGGTAATATTAGGTTAGGTTTGTTAGGGGCTGAAATACTGTGGGAGAACGTGTAAACAGATGGATGATGGGAAGTGTCGGAGGACTTACTCCATGCCAATAGTCCCCCCCACAACTCAGATAAACTCCTGTCGCTCTGCAAAAATGAAGTTCTAGAAAACAACACAGGTTTTTTTATTTTTGCCTAAAAGCGTCATAATCATTACCAAAAGCCCGCTGGGAATGCTTTTACAATACATCAAAAGATGATTGTAGTGGGACTTCAAATATTAGTAAATGCTAACCTATTATCATTCCTAAAAATAACAAGCAGTGATGGTGAGGAGCTGTGCCGTTTCTTCATTTTTCTTGGCTTTTGTTTTTAGGTCCGCTCAGTTTTAAAGTAGACTTTTTTTCCCTAAAGGTTCTGTTTCTGCTCTTCTCTTCTAAACAAAGGATTTCCCTTACATGTACCTGGCTTTGTGAGGTAAGCTACAAGTCAAAAAACTTCAATGGATAGCAGGAAAACAATTGCACGCATTCACTGAACTCTCATGTTCTATATTGGCTGTGTTTTTATGTGTTTACATGCAAAAGTAATTTGGTCTGTCAGGGAAACCTGGTTACCAGAGTGACCATTTTACAGGTTTACACGCATTGGCATTCCCAGGCTTCCATGTCCAGATTCCTCATCAACAAGCGGCATTTTTTCAGGTGGATTTGGCTCTAGTTCGTGTCCTCGGATAATCCTTTTTGTTTTGAGCTCACTTGAACTCTTACACAGATCAAACTAAAAAGTCTAGTCCAAAGAGTGAAAGCAAACCATAGAGAGCACCATGAGCCACATCCTCTACAAGCACTTACATAAACTTTAACTGGTTATTTTATTAAATATTCTTACCAGGAAGGAGGAGGAGTTAAAGGATGCAATGGAGATGGAATAAAGGACCTGGGACTTCTTCAAGGCCTTGAGTTCCTTTTCTCTGTAGCCTAAAACCTGGTCTAGGAAGGCCTTCTCCCAGGCATAAAATTTCAAGATCTTTATTCCATTCAGAATCTCGTTCATCAGTCGGACGCGGCCATCCATGAACTTCATCTGAATCTCCTGTTGGCCAGACAGAGAGGATACTTTTTTATGGTTTGGAAAACACACGTTTGATTTAAAACTAGGACACTGTAAGAAGACGACAACAACCACAGCAAAGCAAATACATGGAGTTGTGAACATTGCCCTGATGACAACAGTCATTTTCCTGAAGCACAGAATGTGCTTAATTCGGTAAGAATTTGCAGCTTCTTACATTGTATTGAGTTTTATTGCAAGTAAACAACAAAGAGCCAGGAATGTGGTCAGTTCACTGAAGACTAAATTTGATTAAACTGGCAGCCAAATTTACAGAAACCTCAGTACTTTTTCCAAAGAAATGAAAAATGACGCTCTCCCAGTGCCAACCCTTTCCTGTCATTTTTTTTGGAACACATTATATGGGTCAGACATCAAAAGGACAAGAGAGAATGCAGCATCCATGCCAAACACCCACACAACTTTTCAGCCACTATCTAAACCAGCTGTTGTGTTCCTTGACCTGCCATGCCAGATGTTTTGGCTGCTGTGCTGCCCACAGGAGGACTTTTACCTGCAGCTTGCTTCTTTTCTTCGCAATGAATCCGTTGAGGGGAAAAATCAAAATGACAGTGGCAATCCCTGCCAGAGCTGATGGGCCAAGATGCTGCACAAAGAGCAAACCGTGTGAAGGGAGACTCAGTTTATTTGCAAGCGAGTGAGAATTTAACAGCATTTCAACATACCTGCCAGAGAAAGAAGAGACAAAGAGCAATCTCAATAGGAGCCAGCCAGACGGCGTTGAAATACACCACAAAGTCCATGAGCTTCTGCGTGTCTGCTGAGACCAGATTAACAATTTCGCCCACAGTGCAAGTCCGCCTGGCAGCGCTGTTTATCACCAAAGACTGCATTGACACAAAGAAGGCGTTTCATCCAATTGTTGGAAGCGTGTGGCATAGTTTCAAATCCAGATGAAAATTACACAACCCTTTCAGGTGAGAAATGTTGACCTTTAAATGAGAAATGTGCCAGAGTTAAACTGAGTTAAACGTCCACACACCTTTCTGTAAACCAGGCCCATCACAGCTGTCTTCACCCTCATGCCGACGGTGAAGCAAGTGTACATGTACTGATGATTGAAAAGAGACTGGAGGCAGGACAGTAGGAACATCAGAGTGGCGTAGAAGTAGCCCTTCCACTGTGGAGCTTCAGGATCCCTTATGAAACCCAGAAGAAGGCTGTGGAGGTTGGAAGGATGTCAGTGTCTCAGCAGTTTTTGTTTGCTTTCAAAACCCATCAAAGCCCTGGATTTTCTAGAAAGAGACCTTTGTCTAATAACGTGTAACTCTCTTTCACACTCTGGCCTTGAGCGTTTCAGTGACGCTTTCCTAACTGCTCCGCGTTGAGTGGTCAAAGTTGCACAACACAGTTCAGCTTGTGGCCAGGCTGCACTCACACTTGGCCTGCGGCACCCTTATTGTGGTCCAACAGCATTTCTGGAGCCTCCTCTCTCTTCTCTGCCTGTCCCCCATGCTGGAGCGCAGGGTCTGTGGTCTCGTCTGCTTTTGTTGCTCGCAGCTCCACAGCCGTAATTAACACTTCCAGCGACTGTGCACAGTGCATGAACAACAACATTCCAGTCTGACTGGCAGGGTGGCGAGGGAGTGGGCAGTGGGTCAGCAGTGACCCGTGCTCGATGCTGCCAGCCGCTGGTTTTGTTGTGTTGATTGAGTCATAAATCTTTTTATCTTTCTGTTTATCCGTCTGTCCCATATAGTGGTATTTTTGTTCCTTCAGTTTAACAGAACAAGAAATAGAAAGTCTTTTTATTTAAGACTCACAACTGAACTTGACAGATAAAGCCCCAAGAGGATAAAAATAATCAAAGCTATTTTTACTGCAGCCTGGATTCCGTTGTATTATAGTATTTTCACTTTGAGCTGAGGTTTGGAAAGTTTTACTTTAGTTCACCTAATACAGCACATTCAATGCCATTTGGTTTGTGGGAAGCAAAGTGCTGCCAAAGATATATTTGACAGACTCAACAACATAATCTTCATCCACACATGGTTGCGTGACACAGGTTGCGTGCACCCAGCAACCTTCTTTTGAGACTTGTTACTGATGCTTTTATCTGGGAGACAGGATGCTCTGCTGACATTATCATCACTGTGGCTGAGTTTCTGGAATTTACCTCAGCACCTGAGGGATGGCGAACATGACGGCATCGTGGAATATGATACACAAGGTGCCAGTCAGGAAGTATGGACCAAATTTTCGTGCCAGGGTCCTGAGAAGGAAGAAACCGGAGCTCTGCTCCTTCTGCAGCTTTCTGAGGAGCTGGGCTTGATCCGGCAGTCTACTTCCAAGCACAGGGGCAGACTCCAGGGATTTCTCCTGCCTAGAAAAGGAGGAAAACTCAATTCAGCAAATACGGACAAAATAGGTTTCAACATGAACGTAGAACGTGGAAAAAAGAGCTTTTTTAATGCCGTCACTAATGTAACCAAATCGTTTACAGCTGTTGTGAAGGAGAATCATCTGGTGGGACAGTGATCCGACTCAAACGCAGCTTTTCTAAGTCCAGACCATAACAACTGTTAAACATATATGTGTCTGCACTTGTTTTGAAATTATTTTACACCTCAGGAGACTTCTTTGTTTTTTTGGTTTTTTTTACTGTCTAGTCATTGTTGTGGTGCTGTGGATGTAGACTTTCCACAGTTCCGGCCATGGCGGGCTCTGTTTGCGGTATTATTGCAGGTTTCACCCCAGCGCAGTACAACTGAGTTTATTGAGAGACGGCTGTGACAGAGCAGGAAACTCTCTGAGGAGAGACAACACATGTGATCAGACTGCGTTTGTCCTTTGAATTACCACTTCTCCACAACAAATAATTGTGCTGTGTTTCATGTGTGCTTTGAGTTTGAATGAAGCCAAAGATTCCTCCAGCTTGTACAGCAGCTTCATCCTGTTCAGTCATTGGAAAGGATGAGATGGGATGCAGATTGGAGAAGATGCCAGGTTTCCAAGCCCACACAGAGACAAACAACTCACTCCAAGAGACAGCTTAGAATGACCAATCGACCAAAAATGTATGTTTTTAGGCTGTGGGAGGAATCTGGATTGCCCAGAGAAAACCCCCACTTGAATGGGGTGAACATGAGAACTCAACACAGAAGAGCCGTGACCAAGTTCCAAACCAAGACCTTTTTGTTGTGAGATGAATGAGCTAACCACTACACCACTGTGCAGCAGAGGATGTCACAAGGATGTGTTTCATCACGATTATGTGAGCTTAAAACGACCCAGGAAAAATCCAAAGCATCACAAGCCAACAATATGACAGTTCTACACCACAATCCACCGATTGCTGTGGCGCTGAAAGATCCTGCTGTCTGTTTATTGTCTCAACAAATACTCACTTCTGGAGTTTGGCACATTCAGCTCTCCATTCCTGCTGCAGCTCAGAGATGATCTTGTGAGATGTGTCCTCTTCCCTCAGAGTCCACAGGTCCTTTGCTTCCAGTGGGGTGCGATATCCTTTCACAACAAGCCTGGAGAGGGACCGTGGAGATGATTCACAGATCATCAGCAAAACTCGCGTGTTATTGTAAACAAGCACAAATCGTTGCTGCAGTGAGTCAGCCTGTGGTCGAAAATGAGGGCTTTTCAAAGAACCATCTTACCCGGTGAACCACCAGAAGAGGATCTTTGACAGGAAAGAGGCGTCTTTCACGGGACAAGGATTCTGCAACAAATTAAAGACCCGGTTCAGATTTTTCTCAGCAAACAATTCACCGCCTAAACCCTCTAGGAGCCTCACAAGGTAATTGGTTGGTGTCTGAACGCTGGTACGAGGAGCAGATTTGAAAATACTACTGCGTGTAAACAACAGGGTACATTCAGGGGGTTTACTGTGGGGAGCAGACGCTGTGAACTCCCACCGCTCAATGTAAATACGTGCTATGGAAGGGGGGAAGGGACATTTTAGGTACAGACAGAGCAAATATGTGACATCACAAACAAGTTTGCTCTTTCACGAAAACTAAATAGCATCTCCTCCGCTCTACCACCCCCTCACCGGGGTGTTTGCTCTCCTCATTACAGCACTGTGCCTTTTACCTCCCACTTCCCTCTTCCTGTGACTAACTAACCAGAGCATGAGGAACAGAGGAGGAGGAGGTGGAGGAGGAAGAGGAGACGCCACCGGGTGTGTCCACAATGTCAGACTGCGGCTTCGGCAGCCCAAGCCTCCTACCTCCCACTCCACAGTTTGTTAGGGACTTTTTCTAGCTCCTTCGATAGTTTATCGTCAGACGGATGTGACCTCACGCGTCACTTTGATATATTAGAAGTTCATTTTCATTCAACTGCCAGAAGTCCAGCTTCAACGTGTTACTGTGAGCTTAAGGGTGTATTCAGACTGGAAAAGTCAGTTGGTCCGGACAGAGTCCGCCTAATTTGATTCAGATTGAGTCCTGGACCTTCCATTTGGTCTATTTTCAGACCATCGTCAACCGGATATTTTTGTTTATAACCAAAGCCTGTTAACAAAACCATGTGACTAAAGATCTCTTCAGTCATTGGCCAAGAATTACGAAGCCGGGGCAAAGCTAGGAGAGAAAGAATAATGGAAGCCCTACGCTTTGTAATCCTTGTCGGGAGAGTTCATTTGTTCAAACGTGTTACTGAGGAGACAACGACTAAGAAGGTACGCTGATAAGTGTTCATGACATTTTGATTGTCACAACAAACCGGAGCTCAGTCCAATTGGAAACAAATCGAGACCACCTTGAAAGAGGGGTCAGAGACCGGTTCCTGGTCCCAGATCAGGGTCCACTTGGATGTATTCAGACTGAAAATTTGTTCTGGATTAATGGGGGAAAGGAACTCTGGTTCACTTTAGCCGAACCAAAAGTGTCCATTCTGAATGCCAAAAACATTTTGCTTTGCTCCTGTTTGGAGGAATATCGGATCTGGATCAAAAACTTTCCCTGAATTGAGTTGTAGTAACAGTTTGTGTGAGCACAACATCAAGCACACACACGCTACTTCACACACCTATTACAGGTCAAGTGGTGTAAAGAGGACCGGTGGGGGTGGGGGTGTCACATCATTTCCTCCAAATGGCAAATATTTTT
The DNA here is from genome assembly GCA_036245035.1 of Adrianichthys oophorus. Classification (NCBI taxonomy): domain Eukaryota; kingdom Metazoa; phylum Chordata; class Actinopteri; order Beloniformes; family Adrianichthyidae; genus Adrianichthys; species Adrianichthys oophorus. The sequence goes on along the minus strand of BSAI01000009.1, from coordinate 2,801,483 downwards.
TGAGCAGCAGTGTCAAAAAAAAAAAAAAAAACCCAAAACAAATAGCTAGCCTTGCACTTTCCTTTTCTGGGTTTTGGGACACAGAGGTCAGTTTTATTGGACGCATTCTTCTCTGCCTACCTTTTCCAAGTTGGGTTTTCCTTGTGGGGGCTGGTCAGCAAAGCAGCAAAGAAACAGCTGTGCCATTTGGATTGTGAAATAGGAGAAGAAGGCAAGGTATCGAACAATGTCTGAGGCGATGCCCTGTGGAATAAAGTGCACATCGTTAGGGCTGTTGCTTTGCAGGCGTATGAAGGAGAACAAAGAAAGTCCTTGCAGGAATTCAAACAATTTTAAAGAGTCTCAGTGTGCGTCTTCTAACATGACTTCCTGTATTATACAGCATAATTTATTGTAACTGTGGCTTAGTTTCACAACGGGACTCTGACAATTATATTGCTTTTCTTCTTTTGTGTAGCACCGCATGGTTTATGCACAAAGATCGCAAACACTATAAAGAATAATTTTGACCGGTGAGCTAAATCCAAGTGAAAACCCAGAGGCTTTAATGGTGCGCTTCACAAATATGAAGCAATAGTTGAAGCTCCTCAGTCACGCTATGAGCCTGTATCTGAAAATAGAAAGATCGTGGTTTTACAAACCAGCACCCCCTTTTTTTTTTCAATCAAGAGTGCAGCTGCAGTATTATTCTCAGAGAGTTTTGCAAAAGGACTTGCATATTCTTGACATGCAGAAATTATGGTTTCTGGCAGAGGACACTGTTTACCACTGAGTAAGGCCAATGGCAGGCTGTTGCGCAGCAGTGTGTGTGAGAGACAAAGTGGCAGTTCTAGTAAACAATGGCAGTCAATGGAGTCCACAAAACATATATGCAGAACGCAAACGGATTCAGCCACAAAAACAGTCAAGATGAGCAGAGAGTGAGTGGGAAAATGTGGGTCAAAAAGCTGCGGCCGGAGCTGACACAGACTAATTTAAATCAGATATAAAACTTCATCATAGCCCACAGACCCTGGCAAGTAAGACGTCTGAGCTGTTACCGGAAGGAAAGAAAAGTTTGCAAAACGTTTGCATAAGGGATTGGTAAAATGAAACCTAATCTAATATTACAAAGGATGAATGCCGCAACTGACTGCTACTGCAAAAAAAAAAAAAAAACAACAGTGCATGTTTGCATTTCTTACAATTAGTATCTCCACCATTCAAATGCATAGTGGCCTCTGCACTACCTCAATGTGCCCACTTTTTTAAGGTTTGTTGATACAAACTTTGGTCCATTGGGTTAATATTAGTTTACATTTCAAATATAGTTTCTTTGCTCACTTGGTAAATAAAGGATTAACAGTATTTAAACCATGGATCAGGTGAATACTCAAATCTGACTGGCTTCAGGGTGTGGATTAAAAAGTCATACGCCACAGTCATAATGCACACCAAAAAAAGAAGTTGCAGTCACTGCAGTCAAGGTCAGTGTGGGGTCTGTAGCCATTACCATGACAACGCGTTGTACCACGTATGAAATAGGTCAATTTTTATGTGATTTGAAACGAAAGAATAACAAGATTAAAGTACTAAAAAGAGTGAATACTTGTTTCTTTTGTAGGTGATCATGGTATACAGTGGCTTGCAAAAGTATTTATACCCCTTGGACTTCTTCGCATCTTCTCACACTATGACCACAAACATAAATATATTTAGTTAGAATTTTATGTGAAAGACCAACGCAAAGTGGCACACACTTGTGAAGTGGAAAGAAAATTTTACAAGAGTTCAATTGAAAAGATTTCTGAAAAGATTTCTCAAGCTTTGAATATCCCACGAACAAGGAGAGCACTGATCAGAGATGCAGCCAGGAGGCCCATGGTGACTCTGGATGAACTGCAGAGATCTACAGCTCAGGTGGAGGAATCTGTCCATAGAACAACCATCAGACGAGGACTGCACAAATCTGGACTTTATGGAAGAGTGGCAAGAAGAAAGCCATTGTTAAAAGAAAACCACAAGAAATCCCGTTTGCAGTTTGACATAAAACATGTGAGCAGCAAACGTGTGGAAGAAGGTGTTCTGGTCACATGAGACCAAAATTGAACTTTTTGCTCTAAATTAAAAGCGCTATGTGTGGAGGAAATCTAACACATCACTCTGAACACACCATACCCACTGTCAAACATGGTGGTGGCAGCATCATGCTCTGGGGCTGCTTCTCTTTAGCAGAGACAGAGAATCTGGTTAGAGTTGATGGGAAGATGGATGGAGCCAAATCCAGAGCAATATTGGAGGAAAACCTGTTGAAGTCTGAACAACACTTGAGACTGTGGCGGAGATTCACCTTCCAACAGGACAACCCCCCTAAACATAAAGCCAAAGCTACAATGGAATGGTAAAAATGAAACACATTCATGTGTTGGAATGGTCCAGTCAAAGTCCAGATCTAAATCCAATCCAGAATCTGTGGGAAGATCTGAAAACTGCTGTTCACAAACGCTCTCCATCTAATGTGACTCAGCTTGAATTTTTTTGAAAGGAAGAATGAGCAAAGATTTCAGTCTCTAGATGTTCAAAGCTGGTAGAGACAAACCCCAAAAGGCTTGCTGCTGGAATTGCAGCAAAAGGGGGTTCCACAATTATTGACTCAGGGAAAAGGGGGCTGAATACTTTTGCACACTACCCTTTTGAGTTTTTTATTTGGAAAAAAAATGGAGCTCTTGTAAAATTTTCCTTCCACTTCACTATTGTGTGTCACTTTGTGTTGGTCTTTCACATAAAATTCAAATAAAATATATTCATGTTTGTGATCATAATGTGACAAAATGTGGAGAAGTTCAAGGAGTATGAATACTTCTGGATGCCACTGTATATGCGGATGCATGGATTATGATCTGGCAGTGTTTGCAGCAATGTAGGACCACAAACAGAACTCTGACGTTTCTCTGGTCTGACCCCGGGCTGCTATGTCTCACCAGCATTTATCCCAAGCCCATCATTACTCCCCCCAAGCAGTGTGGGAATGTCACACTGGGGACGATAAAATAGAAATATGGATGTGTGGATGTGTTTTTATAGAAATGCAAATGGAAGTGCCCCATGGCTCCGTGTGCTGACCTACCCCATTCAACAATGATTGCAATGTCTGACAGGAGACTCGGGAAGAAAGGGAGCCCTTAAACACACACAGACTTGACCAGAATTGGCAGTGTCATCCTCCAAAACTTTGTGTTAACTTTAGGTTACCTTGGCTAAAACTGGCGATAAAAAAAACTTTTTGCTGACACAGGATATATCTCAAGCTGTGCTTCTGGAGGTTGTCTAGACTTTGGGCAGGAGCAGGACTGATTAAATATTCCTACTCTATGTTTTGACTCTGGAAGTTCACCAAGTTCAAAACAAATATACAAACAGATTTCCTTCCTCAGTTTTGAGAGGGCTGGAGCTAATTCAGTGCTTTGAGTGTACAACAGCAAATAACATTAAAGGACATGTATCAGATGCCATGGTGTTGTGTTGGCTTAATGTTAGGCGCGTGTCGTACCTCGTCCACGGCGAGTTGGATCTTTGCTCTCAGAGGAACCAGAGAACATACAACGGACAAGACCCAGAACAAGAAAAGAAACACGGAGGATCGGCAGCCCCTTATTCTTTCTAACTGGATGATGCACAAAGCCAGGATCTGCACAGAGAAAAAAACAGAAATCTACTTAGAGATCTGTAGGACACCAGCAAACAAATGGTAAATGATAAAAACGTACTGTATTTAGCGCTTTACTACCTTCTTATAAGGCCCAAAGAGCTTTACTGTCACAGTCCCATTCACCCATTCACACACACATTCACCCGGTGAGAGCCGCAAAGTTCCCTAAGAAAAACATACTTCAGTTTTTGTGACTATTAAACCTTTCATTTATAAAATGGAGCTTTTAAATATTGAAAATAATTTAATTAAAGTGATAAATAAATATAGTGATACAATGACACATTTTTTATATATGTAACAATTTAAACTTATTTACTTTTGACGGCGGCACAAGTTCCTTTCAAAATAAAATACACCTTGTCAAAAAGACAGACTTAGAATTAAAAATGTAAGAAAGCCACGTCAAACTTGGCATTTACTATCAAAGTGACTTTGGTGCATCGTCATCCTTTTCTTAATTTACTATCAAACATAAACATGACAACAATGTTGAAGAATTTTCAGACTTTGACAAATAAATGCAATTGTTTACTTGAAGAACTTTGCTTCTAAACAGCAACTATTGTACAGCAGAAGATAAGAATATGTGCTTTATGTGCATCTATACGTGCAACTGACATGTTAAAAATCTAAACAGAAACGACAGCTTAACTAAGAAAAATTAGCCAGAGCTACAAAAGTATTATTTATTCAAATTGTTAGTTTATTTTCTTCAAAGCCAGAGAGCCACAAAAGGGGGAAAAAAGAGCTGCATGCTTCCGGTTGCAGACAATAAAAATAAATAAATAAATATGAATTCATTAATTTATTTAAAATATAATCAAAGCATTACGGTTGCCCTTAGTCATAAATAGAAATATTGCAGTATCCGGAGAATAGACATTTGCATTGTGACCCTGCGACAGACTGGCGACCTGTCCAGGGTGTACCCTGGCTTCGGGTTAGTGGCCGGGTTAGGCTCCGGCAACCCTGTGAGGGACAATGTGGGTTTAGAAAGTGAATGTATGGATGGGTGCTTGGACATCGGTGTGTGTGGTTAGCCAAGTGCCTGCTCATCATGAATTGTGGGTAAGTTAGCTCTAGTTTTTATAGTGAGTAGCACTTTGTTGATACTTCATTTTGGGATAAGACAGGGTGGCATCCTTCCATGACATTGCAGTCTGTCACAATTCCCCCACATAAACAACTAAAGCCAGATTTTTTTTCAGCGAGCAGGTTACATTAGCTGCAGGAATATTCCTTCATTTAGTGTGTTCACCTTTTGGCATATCCCGTCAGGAGTCGCCACATCGAACCAGCTTTCACTGATGTGATGTGGCAGAGAGTTTTACAGGGATGCCCTTCCTGACACAACCCTGTATTTAATCCGGGTTGGGGACCAGGGGGAGACCCAGACTCAGGCTCTCTGTGATATTCCTTCATTTAGTCCGTTTCTTTATTCCCCTCCACACACCAACATTTGCTACGAACAGGGAAGAACCTGTAGTCACATCTATGGGGAATTTGCAGGGTCCAGCCTACCTGGCTGAGGATCCTGCAGCAAAAGGCAAATATGTTGTGTGGAAGGGTCATGAAGGCTAGAGCCCAAAGCGAATCTCACGTCTGATTAGCAAACTTTGTGTCTCACCTTTAACTCATGAAAGGAGGGAAAAAGCCTCAGGTGAGAGCTTGAGACACTAGCTGGCCTGGGGTCAAAAGGGGAAGGAAAGTTGTCCCCCCCACTGGCTCTCTGCTTCAACATGCTCCAACAAGACATCAGTCCATCTGTTTACATAACTCAGAGGGTGGGGTTATCTGCATCACTTAGGGCTGAATCAAACCCCTACCTTATAATTAAACGGAGGTTAAAATAAAAGATGATGTCACGGTATCACTGCTGCAGGGTTGTGCGTGACAACCGTGCTTGGGTCGTGGCCTGCCTGTCTTTGGTAAAAGCCAAACCCTTCTTCAGCTTGGCTCAAGGGCCAACACAACAAAGTGGAGAGCGGCGTTTCAGCCCTGCATCCAGGAAACGAGTGGAGACGTGTAGTTACAAGCATCACCCTGACAATGATATCCTTTAATAAAGACAAGCCGACAAGAAGATTAAAAGACTTGTGACAAGCTCTCCACCTGATTTAACGTGTCTGGATCCCTAAAAAAAAATAAAAATCGTTTTTTAAGATGCATCTGTCAATTTCTCAAAGCACCCAGTGTGTTTTTTTCCCCAAACGCTGCTGTTTACTCAAACGTCTGAGAAGACCACAGGTGGGCACGACTGTCTGGCTTAAGGAGCCCAACGGACCACAACCTGTTCCCAGCTGTAAGAGAGGTTCTGTTTAGTCCTGCGGGGCAGAGTTTGGGGCTCGAGGAGCTCCGCATCATAGTTCTGCAAAGCGGTTCTTAGGCTGCTCCCACTGTGAGATAAACAGCGGCGAACCACCCATGCGCAGCTGCACTCCTCCTTTTTTTGTTTACTCATACGAGTTAGGTATGATTTCTAATCTTCTGAAAATGAGTGGGATCCGAACATTTTCATCCACTTGTGGTTCTAAAAAAACGTGATTGCACGTTTTCTGTAATCAATGTCGTGGAGCCCCCCCTCCACACACCCACACACCAGCCGGGTCCAGGCCAAACTCTGAATCTGACAAACGCGTATTTGTCACATTTCTTGTAAAAGTAATTGATATAAGAAGCAAATACTAAACAATAGATGGTACACTCACATCAAATGACTTGGTTTTCAGACAATTCTGATATAATATATTTACTATTGGCAGATTCATTAGTTTGTTGCAGTTGTATAATTGTCTTTTATTGTTCTATTGCATGCAAACATCACACGTGAAATTTTTTTATAATGTATTCTCCAAATAACACTTTGTTCTGTTTCATTGAAATGTCCCCTGTTTGGTTTAATGTCAAGTTAGTTAAGTTTAACAAACTAAAAATGGAACAAATTTACAGTTTTTACTGAGCTGAGCGTTTGTTTAAGGAATGAAGAGAGTTTTCAGGGGTCAAGATCTCACCAGAGTTTGAAAAGAAAAAACACTTGATTGATTAAAAAAAATGTCATCTATTCAGTCTGGGTTTAAAATAAGGTGAACATTTGCTAAACTTTAGACCTTTCTGTGAGGGAAGCATGGCTAAAAGTGTTATCTTTTTTTTCCATTTGAGCAAAACCAAACAAAAACCCTCTTCTCTGATATATGTATTCAGATAAGACCCTACATTTTTATTTTATTTATTTATTTTTTGCACATATTACTTAAGACTCCAGATCAAATAGCTACTGACGCTTCTACATAAATACTCTGCATGACGGGTGATTTTGGGTTTACAGAGCTCTGTAATATTTACTTTGCTTGTGATGCAAAAAAAAAAAGTGTACCTAGTTAGACATCTCTGCGCCTCCGCATCAGGCAAACCTACAACACACACACACATGCATGTACACATACGGTATGCTTTTGTGCTGATGCCAAGTGAAATATGTCTAAAAATTCTCAGTAATTGAAGGAGGATGTGAAAAACTCTGTGCCAGCTCAACAGGATGCTTCCTCCTGTTGCTCTGAACAGCTTCTGTGTTCTGGGAGAGAGACATCCACATGTCTTGATTGACTCAGCATAAAACCAAACATCTTTTTGAAATTTGGAACAGTTGTCTTTGTGCAGAACACAGCCAAACCTTCAAGTATTAGGTGACATGCCAACTCAAAGTATGCAATGGATGTTTCAATGAATCTTAGCTACTGTATTTACCACAGTCATGCTGCGTATGATGGGGCTGAGAAGGAAAACCATGTGATGGTCAATATCCTGGCTTTGCTCCAGTAGAATGTAGAAAAATTCAACAAAACCAAAGGAAGCCAGTAGGAATCCCAACACCTGAAAGGCACAAGCAGGGTTTGGAATGAACGGGTTTCCATGTGCAGACGACAAGTTTGGGATTTTATGAAACACAAACAGAATGATGACTTGACTGTGTGATTTCTCACCATTTTTGCCATGCAGAGGCAGGACATTCGGATCCGTCCACAGTCGTGACAGTACAGGTGAAGACAGTAGAAAGGCACCAACAACCACAGGTAGATGCATGGTACCCACACCAGCACCGTGTTCTGGAAACACTGGGTCAGGTCAGGGTTGGCTGTGTACCAAGTCCGATTCCAGTCCTGCCAGACAAAGACAAGGATTCTGATATTGACTACAAATATGAGCAGGCAGAGGGTGGAATAAAAGAAAAAATAATACCCATTTGGAGTAGAAGCTGCACATTGACGGGAACAAAACATCAGCAATAAACACTAATTAAAAACAATTGCATTTTTTAGTCTGCTGCTCCTGTAAAAGTAGAACGGTTATTTTACAGATGAGACTACCCTAAGAAATCTGGAGAGAAGCTCATTGTGTGAATCAAATGCTGCGAGTTGAGAGGCTTGTTGTTGTCTTGCTGCTCTTGTTTATCACCTCTCTTGCCAAATCAGGGATCGGGGTGTCTGGCTGTGTTAACGAGACTGACCACATCAGGAAGTGGTTGAAAACTCCCAACATGGCAGCAGAGTCTGGTGGACTCCTAACCAGGATAAGGTTGCGTGACCACAATTGTTGGCAGCTGCAAGATCATTGTGTAACAAGTGTCGTCCCTCGCAGGCCGGCAAGTCAGCTATGGCAGGTGAAACAAACCTCAAGAAGATCAGCACAGTACTCAACATGCATATCTGAGCACCACCACTTTGAGCTGTTTGGTGCCTCTGGAGCTTCCTATGAACTGACTGAACCTCATATTAGAAGTGCGTTTCTCATTTCTCTTTTAAAACCAAACTGAATACCTTCATAAATCTGGAGGATTTTGACGGTGAAAGTTGCACAGTGACCCCACCAATCTGCAGGTGGACTGAGACCTGTTGCAACGGTAAACGTCTGCAGACACTGAGTGGGCGGTGACTTTCACAGCCACTTCTGAGTCCTGCGGTTAAAAGCATGCACATGCTCAGAGCAATTCATGAAAAGGAACAGTCTGCCAAATCCTCTCCAAAGTCTTTCTTCTAGATTTTACTCAGTTTTATCCAGTATCTCACCCTGGTCTGAGGTGGCCGCCGCAGACCTGTGCAGGCTGGCAGCTGCTGCATGGGGTCTGTTTTTTACTGGGCAAACACAGAGTTGTGAAAGTGGAGAGCAGAGACCTTTTTTGCACGGTTGCCAATTTGCCGAGTTTCACTTTTTCAAATTTTCAATTTGCCAGACATGTCACTGCTTGAAAAAACACCCATGAATAAACCATGAGCTGAAGAAACACGTGACTCGTAAGGAGAAGTGAACTGTGCAAATTCCCTCCTGTAGACCGTTTTTCAGGATGGTTTACCTCAATGACAGCAATCTAAAGGACACAGGCAGTACCTTCAATTTACAGTCCTTCAGCTAATTAACATATGATTCCAGCTTTGTAAATGCTGACTTTACTCAACATGTTTTAAATGGCATTTTAATTGGACTTAGAAACATCACTTTGTCTTATTGTTAGTTGGTAAGTTTTTGCTTACTTTGAAAAATGAATCTTGACAACCAGCTCCCATGATTTATGCACTGTCCTCACATGTATTTTGTGTTTCAGTTTGTGTGTGTGCTAATGCATAAATCGAAACATGGGAAGGGTGATTAAACAGAGAGACTTCCAATGTGTAGCTTGCACAGTTATGTGACCCCAGTGCTGACCTTTAGGTCTGACCTGTAGAGTGTGAACAGATGAACTCATCTGCAACTCAGTTTTACATAACAAGCATTGAATGTACAAGAGAACTGGACTGAGTGACATCTAACCCTTCACGTTCCAAACAGGAAGTACCTGCTGGCTCCAACAAGCCAAAATCCCATAGATTTCTAAACAGCTATTATTCAGTCATTCGATTTGTCAGAATAACCATTCTTGCTCTGAAACTTTTTTTTTACTTGTTCTTACTAAAACAGATTATTTTTTACTATATTATTGTAGCGCAAGTTATTCAAGTTATAATTTGCCCAATAAGAGTATGCTGTGCCCGATGGCCCCAACGTCGGACATTCGAAACGCTGGACTGACAGATTCTCCATGTTACAACATGGTGTACCATGCTTTAGATTAAGTAGTCACAGCAACTGCACGTGAGCTGGACGGACTTTCACTTGCATGACATTCTATGCTGCTTGTTTTGGGTTTTTTTCTAAAACATTTGTGCTGTAATGAGATCCAGAACTTGAGGGATTGAGGGAGGAAGAAGGACCTACTGGGAATCGCTGTGTTCGCTTCCAGCTGGATTTCTGCCATTCTGCTTTTGTTTGAGCTCAGATCCAGAATGTGGTGCTTTACTTAGTCACAAAACTAAAAAGCCTTTGGAACCATACAGGTTCAATAAGTAAGACGCATACCCACCAGCCAGGATTTCACAGAACTGAGTCACAGATATGAAGCAGACCTTTGACTGAGCCCCTCTCAGGCCACCACAGGATTTACCCGCTGTGTGACTGAGTGCTGCTGAATAATGTTTTTCACCACACACACATCATTTATTTTGTCTTTCAGTGGTGGGGGAGAAACTTTCCCATTTTCTAATGAGTAGCACTTTGGGAGGTGAAATTCTAAAGAGAGTTGATTACCACATCTATCTAACTCATTATATTTAAGTTCAAGAAGTTTCTTAGTTTCAAACAAAGTCCACATTAATTGTGGGATGATGCCAAACTTAAAATAAGAAGTTTGAAAAGTTTCTAAGTTTTCATTATTCACTATTTCAACAAACACCTTTTCAATGTAGATGTTTTGTAAAACCACTGCTTCATTTGCTATTCTGTTTTTTTCTTTGCGTGTGTAAAACTTACTTTGAAACAATCAAGGGCCATCATGGTAATGAGGCGAAAGCAAGAGTTGCTAGATAGCAAAACCAGACAAAGACCTCACTGAGCAGAAGGTCACTCAGGACAAACATTCATAGAAAACAATGGTTCTTTATTTAAAAATAAAAAAACAAACAAAGAACAAAAAAAGCTACTAGTGATACCAAGCTGCTCAGCTAGAAGACACTCATGAGAGGGTCAGTGAACACATCACACACTTACCCACAGGGGGTCCAGGCCGCTGAGTCTGCAGAAGGCATCCATCCACTTGCTTGCTTCTTCCTCCCCGCTGCACAGCTGCTTCTGGTCAGTCAGTCGGTCGTGCTCCTCAGACTGGACTCTGCTTTTTGCACCAGAGCTGCTTCAGTTATGTGTGTGCCAAAGGGATGGAAACGCTTGCGACTCTATTTCTTTCTCTAATATTTACGGGTTTAGTCTGCCCTTGCTTCAGTTGTTAGAAGGTTTCGCTTTATTTGTTTAACTTTTAAACTTTTCCTCCACTTTAGCAAAACATCTTGTGTGAAAGAGGCTTGAATTCTGCCTGCCAGCTCACTGTTTGAGCTGCTCCTGCTGCTGCTGCTGCTGCTGCGCTCGAGCCCTGTGTCTTTCTGACTCCACTGCAGTCTGCTGGCTGTTTAAGAGCGCGTCTCCTCTCTGGGTGGGTGGAAATATGTCTCTCTCTCTTCCTCACTCACACCCCTTTCTCCTCTCCCACGTCTACTGGATCTGGACCAAAACACCACAACTACACCACTGAATGGGATGATGGTCCCACACCCAGACACACTCCTCCCATTTTCACTTTCTACCCCCTCACCTCCTTTCTTTTCCCCACATCCCACACAGCCAGTTGTCTGGCCACAAAGTGTCTGGTTGTACATAGGTAAACTTTTTAAAGCTAGGCTCGACAGACTCAGATAAATACAAGTATTTCACAGAGTTTACTTTTAACACTGCAAAAACAGGCCCCGTAAAAATAACTCAAATTCTCATCCCGTTGGCAGATTTTCTAAGAAATCTGTAAAAAATTGTCTTATCAAGAATATTGATAAGGATATTTCTTTTTTTAAGAAAAAAAATTCTAGTCACTAGGACATGTTTTTTCAACCTGAGCCTATTTTGCTGTTGAAAAACTTTTTGAAACAAGGGTCTTCTTACTTTCGGAAGATTGAGTTTTTGCAGTGAACCCAGATTGAGAGCATTCACAGCCTGACCAGCCGTTGTTTACCATTTTCTGTGAAAGCTTTGGGCCCCCATAACCCCGAGCAGAACGATGGAAGGCACGCTGAGCTTCTCTGCAAGTGGACACCTCCAACATACCGTCTTATAATTAGCAGAGGTGAAACATAACTCAGAGGAAGTATGCGGAAATTTTCTTCTCACTTTTCATTGGCATTTCAGACATTATGGTGTGTTGTGGAGTGGTGGTGGTCACAGTGGAGGCTGTTAGCTTGTTTTTGAGAGGAACTTCACAAGTGCTTTGGTTTTTTCCACACTTCCATGGTGTCAGGCTTTTAAGATGACACTGACGTGGACTGCCATCACATAGAGGAAGCTTGGATTGCCCCACATGGCTCAAGATCAAATGGAGCACTTATTTTAAAGTCCAACTCCAACCATATTTTAATAAATTGTTCCCAGTGGTCTTTTAAATGCATTTTTGAGGCAAAATTTAAAGAGCCTGTGTCATGTTCTGTAGCAGTTCATCAGAAATTCTCATCTGACTGATGGTGCAGAAGTTAGCTCCGCTATTTTCCCTTTGTTTACATTCTCTTCTGCTAGCTTGTAGCACCTCATAAACCCAAGCTAACATTAACGTAGCAAGAAAAAAGAAAAAGAATGGCGAGCAATTTTAGAGCTATCCAGCAGTACAGTTTTAAATCAGACACTCAGATGAGGAAAATGAAGACGTTCATGGATCTATTTGTCAGCGAGCATCAGAAAGGCCGGCCCAGTCCACTTGAGAAGTCACAAATTTGAGTTTTCTTTATCTGCTCCAGTATAAATTAAGAAATACTCAAACACAGTTTTAATCTTAACTTTCTTTATATATGTCCTCCATCATGAGTAAAATGCTACAAGGATATGTTAAAACACCAAAACGCCAATTTTCATTGGAGTGGGTCTTTCAACAAAAATGCCGGTGTTAAAAAGCTTAGAGACATTCATGAGAAAATCTGTTTAGGTTTAGAACTGAAAATGACTGGTAGTCAAATCACCAAGAAAACCACCAACCAATATGTACAAATCCTTGCAGAGGAACCATCAACTGAATAATGGAGCAATTTATTAGGTGATTAGTCCACAATCATCTGCATTTACATTGTCTCCACCCCACTCAGCTGCAGAAAATAAAGTCCTAATTTAACTTGAATCATTCAGCTCTGGGCTGTGAGTAATTCCACAATTCATCACCGTCCAAAAATCAGGCCCCCGCATTTCTGTTGTTATGCTTCCATGTACCCAGACTAATTGACTGGAGCAATGAGCTGATTTCCAAAAGTCCTTTTGCTGTCACAAATGCTTTCTTTACTTAGAAACTTTTTTTTTTTTTTTTTACTTCGAAGGATTTCATCATAAAAAAAGCAAAGAAGAACAAAAGTTATATTGATATAGGATGGAAAATCGAGCAAAGGATGAGCTTTAAAAGCTTTTAGGAACAGGAGCTTGACTTAAAATGGGTTAAATGAGCTAATGGTCAAGACAAAGTTTTTGTAGGTCCTTTAGAAAACCAGGAGAAAGACTGTTTAAGGTCAACTTTTGGGACAATAAAGTTTCTTTTTTTTAAAGCAGAAAGCAAAAACAAGGGTTGCTTGGGACTTTTGGACAGTAGAGGATAAAAGTACAACAGTAAAAGCAGAATTTCCTGCATGGGGCACATGATGCCTCTAAGATAATTTCACTTCGTTCAAGTTTTACTCCATGATTTGTATTTCAAATATTCAACTGGGGTTTTTTTTTTTTACTTTATACTTTAAACAGGTATCTCTTATAAATTACTTGCAGACATATCCTTTTGAGATGCCTACACATTTCAGCTGAGTGGAAAATGTTGAGCCATCTTCTTTGTGCAAGGCGTCACATACAACTCCAGATATTGCAAAACCCACTGATATGGAAAGATCAAGTAGCTATCTGGTTAATTGGTCATCTTTCTGCAAAGAGACTTGCACTGTCAGTGGAAAAAGGTCCGCTCAAGTGTCATGTTCAAGAAAGTTCGTTTTGAAGCATTTGTGACAACAATGCGTCACTGGTTGAGCTTGTGACCTAGGAGCTGGTTTTCCTGAGAAACAAAAACCACACAATAAATAAAAGACGTGGAACTAGATTCCTACAGGATTCTAAAATTATGAAAGTTCTTTGAAGTCTGCAAAAAGGAATTATCAAACGGCATGACGTTGGTCAACAGAAAGAAAGACTAGCTGTGGGAAAGTATGACACCATCTGGGCAAGCAGCATCACCAGTACAGAGAAGAAACATGGAAAGTTCAGCGGAGTGGCAGACCACCACCGTTCTGTGTCTCGCCATGAGTAAAAATGGCAATATTTGCTTTAAAAAATGAGTCATCACTTTATGGTTTCAGTTTCGCGCAACTCTGTCAGAAAGTGTTGTGTGTAGAAGGACACATGGTATGAAACGTGGCAGATGTTAACTCGGTTCAATGTGAAACTGATTAATTAATTGCAAATTCTCAGTTCAGAGGACAAAAAGAATCAGTTTTATGACCACACAAGCCAGAAATAATTTTTCTGCTGCTATCAAAAGTTCAAAAACGGTTTCTGGTTTTCCTGTTGTTAAAAACTTAAATCGATGAGAGTGAAAAAAAAAATAATAAATGAGCACACTGCTGCTGTCAGGCATGTCCAAACAAAAAAAAAAAGGATTGACCAACTATTGCTTTGTCTAAGCCTTACAGCATTAGTGTTGCTGCTGCTGAGAAATTGCCTGAAACACTTTATGCAATTCACCACAGCCGAAAAGGTGGGTGGTGTGTGTCTAGTGTGTCCCAGGTGCCAAAACTTTGACAGGGAATGGTACTTTTCCTTTTTTAAACCTTTACAGTTGAAAGTCTTTTCTAATCAGCAGTAGACAAATGACAACATCTGGACGTTGGCAACAAAAGGACATTTGTAAAGGACCTTGGAGCTGCCGTAGAATGGTCCTTTTTTACCACGGTTTGCATTTTTTCTTTCCTAAAGCTGTCTCATACTGTTGCTCATGTAGCTTGCCAAAAATGTACAGCCATGTTCACTGACATGAGAGGAGCCAAATATCTTTTACTTTATGTCCAACATTAACTTTGTTGAGGCCTCTGGGCCAAGTCTGCTCAGCTGATCATTCCCAGACTAGGACCAGAGGCTAAACGGTGTTGCAGTGCAAGCAAAAAAAGTAAAGGAGACGCAAAGAACCTGCAAAGTCTATATGAAGTGTGTGCAAACTGTGCATACAGGTTCAAACACAAACATACACATGGCTGGCCAGTAAAACCAACCCAAATGAGCTCTGTTACAGCTGAAGTCCAGACAGCAGACTGTTTACAGCAGTAAAGAAAAGAAAGCACAGAGAATGCACCCAATAGGAGGCTGGTGCTGTAACAGGACCGCTTGTGGTCATGGTATGTAGTAGTAGTAATGCGGCCCTGGCAGGCGGTGGATGCAGGGATGGCTTGGGGGGGGATGCATGCTTCAGCCATCCCGTGGCTGTGCAGCGGTTAACCAGTCTGGGTCACCTGCACTTCCTCTGGCCTCTCTCTCCCTCTGGGAGGAAAAACAGTCCAGTCAAAGTAATGCTGTCATTTTGGCTTATTACGTTTGAGCACAGGGAGACAAATGTAGCAGCAGCAAAGCAAAGGGAGGGACCTAAGAGAGTTAAGGAAACAAGCAAGAAAAATCTCTGCAGCACTTATTTTCTCACAGCTCTCAAGTAAGCAGCCCTAAACGAGTACTGCTGCTCCAGCAGAACGTCGATTCAAATGTGTCGTCTGTACCAGCAATTAGAACCCCCCCCACAGCATCTGTGAACTCTCTCCTGCTCGCCTCATTAAGCTTTATCTCTGACCTGCTTCCTGTGTGTCAGGATGACCGCTCCTCAGTGAGAGCTGATCTGATGGCAAAGGTGGAGGTCCAATCAACCTGTGCATCCCTTTGTCGAAGCTGGGCCTCTTCCGTCTGCAGACTCCAGACCGTTCTCACATGCCCACGTGAGTGAGTCGAGTCCAGAAGTATTTAACACCCTGCCGGCATGGCACCTACGCATTCACAAGAAGTCCAGATACTCCCAGATGGATCACTTACACACCGCCACATAAATACTGTACCTCAACACATGCAAAACATTATCTCTTTTTCACAGAATGCACAGATCGATGACTGAAGATCAGGGTGGAAAAAACCCACCTGGGACAGACAAATAAGGTACTTTTTTGAAGCTGTAAGCTAAATTATATGCTTGCACAGTGATGCAGTCAAGCATGTTTACACTTTGATTTCATTTCATATAAATGCCATGAAACTATGATCCTTTTCATTTACAAAGTAATTGAAATGAACAGCTTTTTTTTACTGGTCACCGTAAGCTAGTTGCAAAAGGAAGTTAAACATGTATTGACTTAAGTCTATGGCATCATGTAGTTCATGAAATGTTAACCTGCCGGAATTTGGAGAATATGATTGGAACAATTTCCAATAAATATTTTTACCAGGCAACAGTGGATGCAGTTTATTTTTTTTTAATTAAAAAGTTATGCATGTTTGTGCCCCATCATAGAGAGAGTCAGTAAGTCTGTTTGTCTTGTAAAAGTCTGTGTCTAATAACCGTACCATTCTGTAGAAAAAAGTACTTCACAGACTTATGATAAACACACAAAACTCTACTCTACTCTACGGTCACATTTCCCAAAATACCACAGCGCAGTGACCTAAATCCAAGTTTGTTGGCAAATTCAGAAGGGGTTTTAAGAAAAGGTTAAAATTTTAGGGCAACCGGGGATTTTTTGACATCGGTCAGTGGTCGCCCGGGCATATTTGGAAGTTGCAGACCAGTTACAGGCGGGTGGCAGAAAGGCAGCAGTGCAATAATTGACTAATAGGAGAGTCTCCAAGGTCCCCAAAATGATCTGATGATCGACCGATTTCAGACTGCCACCCTCCAGCCACCCCCCTGGCTCCCGTGCTGCTGTCCTACTGCCAACATCCATTGTTAGAACCCAACAGTGTCAGTGCTGGCGCTCGAAGAGAAGCCCAGCAATTACGAGACATCAATGTGGCAATCTCAACAACTGTAGGTCCAAATGGGGAGACATCATTGATGCTGCACAGAACTCATCATAGCATTGATAGCACCACGGTGACTCTGAGACCTGTTTATTGACGAATTGCGGTTGATGCTGAGAAGAACACAAAGAAGACAGTGCAGGGGGCTTTCTTGGGTGGCATCTTGTCTAAAAATATGTAAATGAACAAAATTATCATGTGTAGTCAAAATCTGAGTTGTGAAAGACCAGTGGTTCATAGTGGCTCGCTTTTTATATACCCCTGGGCTACCGGGTGACTGGCTGCCGGTGGTACTTCATATGGACAGCGGCCGTCCAGAGACATTTACAGATGGTGTAATCAGAGCTTCTGCTGGCTGCCAATCCATCATGCAAAAAATGCTACAAGAACATGTTAAAAACACCAAAAACATGATTTTTATTGGAGTGGGTCTTTGAGGCCCAAAGCTCTTTACAGTTACAGTCCCATTCATCCATGCACAGCATCCCACTCACCTGAAACACGAGGCTTATCATCACTGAAGGTAGTCACAATGCAGAGAGATATGCAGACCAGATTCTGCAACCAGTGGAAATCCCACACTTCCACAATTTAGGAGTGAAGTCCATCCTAGCACTTGTTTTGTTTCCAGAGAGAAATTCTTCGAGATGACCTTCAGATTTTGAGAGAGAGGAAAGGATGGCGCTCTGGTCAGGAGGACCGACCTGAGCTCTCTTGAACTTTTGTGAGATCAGCTCAGGTGTGCCGTTCATGCCAGAGTGACCAACACAATCCCAGTGGTTGAGCATGACAAATGTTGGCAGAAGAATGGGGATGCCATCCCACAGTGGTGTATGAGCAGGCCCGTGACCAGCAGGAGGAGGAGCTGGTATGGATGTGTAATGTTACTCTAGATCCTATTACGACTCATGTTTGTCCAACAATAAAATGTTGCTTCTTAAGAGTTCAATAGTCTGATCCACCAAACAATATGAGACAAGTCAATAGCAGGATCAGCTGTTGTGGATTAGTACTGGACAGCGTATTTTTTTATTGAGTGAAGCATAAGAAATTTGCCATCTCTTTCCCCTATATGTGATAATCGGATGGAAACCTAAACTTGAAGGCACTCCATTACTTTTGGTTTGCCTTCAGAAAAGACTCACAGATTAGGTAACAAGTGAGAAAAGGATGACGTCTTCTTGGTCAGTTTGGTGCAGTCACACAAACAGGCTGTGAAACCAATCTGTTTTTTTCCTGTCAAAATTAGACCAAATTTGCATCCTAGAGCTGGTGGTGTGTGTTCATGACATGGTTTTGGTGACCATTATATAACTTTGCAGGAAAACAAACAAAAAGCAAAAAAATCTAACCAGGTTTTGTGAAATTTCTATTTATACTGATGAGAAAAGCTTCAAGTCTTGGTTGCAGCAGATACAACCACACGCAAGCGATAACTACTCTTACTTGGCCTTGCATGACATTAGGAGACAGTTTGGTTCCACAACCAAACTACAATTAGTAAGGTAATTGTTGGGCTCCATTTTTTGTTTTTCCCCCCTCTGGTGGCTCTGATCACAACCTGACATCTTCAAACCACAGACACAGTAAAGATGCACTTTTCCCTTTTAGACAGCAGATGGTTGCCATCATTTTCTCAACTGCTCTGAAACCAGAAGGTGTCTGAATGAGACTACGCTGTGATTACTCTTTAGAGGAAAACCACACTGGAACACAACGAGTCCAAGGAATGGCACAGATGCCGCAAAACTGCCTAAGATCATGGTATTCCAAACAAACATAACAGTTTAGGTATTTTGTTTACATTTGTAGATGCACTCATGTTCTGTTTTTTTTTTTTAAAGATCCCCTTGCACTATTCAAAGAAAAGACAATTTATCCATCCATCCATCCATCCATCCATCCATCCATCCATCCATCCATC
>BSAI01000009.1:2655859-2781184 GCA_036245035.1 Adrianichthys oophorus | reverse complement strand
AGAATCAGATTATAGGTATTGGATAAAATGATGTAACCGAAGGCAGTTTAGTAGATTGTGTAAAAAGACCTATAAAATTGGTCTAAATAATTTTTATACCTAAATACGTAAAACTGTCAGTTTATATGAACAATCATTTTTATGATATATTGAAAAATATTTTATAATTCTTAAATTTCTTAGCTCGTTGTTTGAATATTTTTCATTCAAAAAACAAATGTAAATGTCCCCAAACATAAATTTCTGTAACTTTTGTAGATTTTTTTCCAATTATATAGAAAGCATATTTGGGTTGACTCAACTATAACTCAGGAAAAATGCAAATGATTTCCTGAGTGCTAAACGCAACTTCTCAAGTATTTATTAACATAAATACTTTATTCTGAAAAGCTTTAAATTACCCAACGTTTTTTTCTTTGGTTCCATTGAACACCAAAAGGAAAATGCCAGACTGACAAGGTATATTTGACTTGACCTAAAGCCTCCTTCTAAAGCAACACACATAAAGAGTCTGACGTAAAAGGCAGTTTATTTATAGCAGAGAATGTCTTTGGATTGGTTTCAATCTCATATAAACTCTATAAAGAGGTTTTTTGGCTGGTTTTTGGCAGACTTGGTAAATTTAAATCACAAAATAAATGCTTTTTTGGTGCCTTTTTATGAGAGATTTTGCATTTCCAGAGGTAGACCACCAAACCATAAAATGGTTGGACTTTTCAAACAGTGTTACATAATTTTAATTTCTTTGTCAACCTGGTTTTGTAACTGTTTAGGATGACTAACTATTGTTTTCAGGAGGAATAGCATGCCTTTAAAGAGTATAAATAGTGTAGGGCAAACCAAAATGTGTTTGTGAAAACATTTTAGCCTCAAAGGTTATGACTAAACCCAAAGTGGTGTGTGGCTGCGACCGTGCCCTACTTGCCTCTTTAACCTTTCACTTTTTAAAAAGCAAAGTAAAAAGTATTTGTCCCTGTTGACATGTTTTCCACATTTTTGCACCTACATGCAGAGCCCCAATAGAATAACTGTGTAAATAAAAAAAGCAAACAAAAAAAAAAAACACAAGATTGCACAAGATTAACTTGCTCACTCAGGATTCAAATGTCTCTTTGTGTGAGTTCTTTTGGACAAGATCATTGCCTTTGTCTGCAAACATGCTCAAATACCTTGGGTATTAGCAAAAAAAGCTGCAAGTGTAAAGCTGGAAATGTAAGAGTTTCATTCATTCATCCATCCATTTTCCAATCCGCTTTATCCCTTTCGGGGTCACGGGGTTGCCGGAGCCTAACCCGGCTACTCATGGGCGAAGGCAGGGTACACCCCTGGACTGGTCGCCAGTCTGTCGCAGGGGCCACAATCACACACCCATGCACACTCACATTCACACCTAGGGACAATCTAGAGTGACCAATCAACCTATGAAGCATGTTTTTGGACGGTGGGAGGAAGCCGGAGTACCCGGAGAAAACCCACGCATGCACGGGGAGAACATGCAAACTCCACACAGAAAGGTCCCCCAGCCAGGGCTTGAACTGGGAACCTTCTTGCTGTGAGGCAGGAGCGCTAACCACTGCGCCACAGTGCAGCCCATGTAAGAGTTTACATAGCAAAAGTCCTAGAAGAAAATGTTTTTTTGTCCTGTTCTCAAAAGTTGTTAGAATAATTTATTGTCATGTGCACAGGATATTCAAAAAAAACATTCTGGGTCTATAGGGGGTTCAGTACTTCCATTATTTATTACTCATATAAAATCACACTCTCCCCAAGTATGACAATTACAGAAAATACAATGTGATTTGTTAAACTGGATCCCAGACGCAAAGGTTACTAAGACATGTCATCTGTCCTGTGTTTCAATCTAAATGGATGGAAATTCAAACTAATATTCACCATATCTTTCTGTGTCCTCTTTTTTCCAACGTCATGTTTCTACTTTGGCTTACTTGACCTTCCTGTTGCACACGTCTCCTGCACCCTTCTCCCTCTGTAGGTCCTGGCTGTGGCACTGTGGCATTGAGAGCCTTTACTTCCACTGGTATCCTATCTTTGATCCATCTTGCTGTCATCAGTCCACATTCAAGCTGACCAGCTGCCAAAAAACAAAACAAACCTTGTTTGCGACAGATTTAGTCTATTTCATGTGTTTCTGTTGCACCCTGGTCCTTAAGTTTCCATTCTCTATCCATTCTCATGGTTTAGATTAAGCATTGGGAAGATAGCTTTTATTCAGGATTTTAATAAATTAGGCCCAAATTGTGTCTCAGATTTGGCTAAAACATCTTGTAATGACTCTTGTTTGCCCTCTGCTGGTTTTCATGGTCTCTAAGGTTTCAGATAATTCTAAACTGTTTGCATATACATTCACTTGTCACTTTATGATAGGTACACCTTGCTAGAAGCAGGCTGGATCCCCTATTAAGGCAGTTCTGATCCAAGGGGATCCAAGTCATAGATTCAACAAGGTTCTGGAAACATTCCTCAGAGAGTTTGGCCAATATTAACATGATAGCATCACACAGTTACTGCAGATTTGTCGGCTGCACATCCTTGATGCCAATCTCCTGTTCCACCACATCCCAAAGGTGCTCTTCTGCAGACCTCTGTTGTAACCAGTGGTTATTTGAGTTACTGTTGTCTTTCTATCAGTTGGTACCAGCCTGGCCATTCTCCTCTAGCATCAACAAGCCTTTTCCACCAACACAACTGCCACTCTCTGGATATTTTCTCTTTTTTGGACAATTCTCTGTAAACCCTAAAGGTGGTTGTGGGTGAAGATCCTAGTAGATCAACAGTTTCTGAAATACTCAGACTAGCCTGTCTGGAAGCAACAACTTCATCAGATTTAAACTTCAGCAGACCATCTTGACCATGTCTACCTGCCTAAATGCATTGAGTTGCTGCCATGTTATTGGCTGGTTAGAAATTTGCATTAACGAACAGTTGGACAGGTGTACCTAATAAAGTGCCCAGTGAGAGTATACCTCACCCATTACATTAAGACTTGGTTTCCCAAAAACTTTGCCATACGGTCCTGTGTATCTTAGTTTCACTTAGGTTTGTTTAGACCTGCCTGCTCGTTAGTTTGATCTCTGGTCAGGTTTAGTATGCCTGTTCAGAAGTTGACTATTGTTCTGTTTCTCTCTTCATTTAGATTGGATCAGGCTTGGGTTCTGGACTTTTTTGTTCTATTGGAAATCATAATGATTGAGTGTATGCATGGAAATCTTTGACATGATATGAAAGTGAGCAAACAAAAAAAGTAACTACCTGTACTTATTAACATTTTCTCTTAATTGCAACAATTTTCTATGAAATTGTATTATCTTAAGTGAAGTTATGTTGGGTTGTAAGAGGACATCTGTATATAAATAATAATTTTCAAAAAGGAAAATTTACTGGTAAAGTATTCAGCGTGTACAAGAGTTCTGACACTAATCGTTTAGAGGAAATTCAGAAACGGCAAACATTGGAAAATAGTCCATGTGGAAAACTTGAACAATTAAGAGCATTTCGAGCATGCATCTCTGTCTTTATGCTAAAAGCATCTATTTCTGTCAACATTATTATGGCCTGCAGCAGCAGCCCCTGACTGCAAGGACCATATTGTTTTTGCAGTTGTAAACATTTCTGTGACTTTGAGTAAACATTTCTGCGCCACAAATGCGAAAAGTCACCAAAATTTGAACACACCTGGTAAAAATTGAAAATAAGTTTCGCCATAGTGGACGACCCACCCCCCCCCAAGACAATGACTTTACAGCAAGTGAAACCATTAAAAAAAATGAATGGGCCGCAAATCGCTTATGGAGCTAAAAAAACATTTCAAAATACACAAATGAAACCAAAACACACATGTTGGGGACATCCAAGGGAAGTTTTTAAATTATTATGGGATGGCCACAAGACTTGTCAGCCATTTTGTAGCAAAGTGTGATTTGGTGATTTTCATGCTTTTCCACAATATGGGAAAGCGACACTTAACTTTTTGAAATATTCACAAAATTTCACAAACATGCCACCAGCTGAAGTCTACAACCACCATAGAAGTTTGATTGACCTGTGACCTGAGGCCGCCATCTTGAATTGGAAAAAAAAAAAGCACCTTTAGTACCAGCTACAAACGAAACTCGTCCTCTGTATTTTCATCAATCGTCTTGTAAATCCTCGAGCATCATTGGGAAAGTCGCAAGTTGGGTCAAAGGTGGGCAACCAGGCCGGAGGTGGCATGTAAAGGTAGGCAACGAGGGTGGTGTGGTTTGGGAGCAGGTGGAAAGAGTGGGAGGTAGCACCTGTAAGCCATCCCCCTAGGGAAAATTGAAGATGAATTTTCAGCCAAGTGAATGGGCCTTTGTGTTGGTTCTGTAAAAAACTACAGTTGCACATTGATGATGTCACAGCAGCAATGTGGCGCGTGCTGTGCACACAGCTGTACACAGACACCAAGACACGTTTTCAGCTGAGTTAAAATAAAATGTTCATGCAAGTAAACAGCTGGATCTTTCTTTTTAGTTTTGAGAACACGACAATAGTTCATGATCGAGATTAACGCAATTTAAAAAAACTGTATACTTATCTGTGAATAGTAATTGCGTTTAAGGTGATAATTTGACACCCCTAGTTAATTATAAGTTTGCACCAGAACTGTCAACAGTTGTATGAGCTCTTGAAAGGATGTGTGAAGTGGACATGGGGACCTGCACAGTGTGAAGCGTTCCAAAAATAAGACTGCTCTAACTACGTCTCCAATACTCAGCTTTTATGACGCTAGCAAGCCCATCCTCATCTCAGCAGATGCTAGTAGCTATGGGCTGGGTGGTGTCCTCCTTCAGCAACACAGGGGCCACTGGAAACCTGTGGCTTAATGTTCCAGACCTCCCAGCGATGCAGAAAGCAGACATCCACAAATCAAAAAGGAGTGTTTGGCTAGTGTGTGAACATTCTGACAAATACATGAATGGACTGGTCTATTTTAGGTTAGTTAAAGATCATAAAACACTAGTACCTCTTATGAACAGCAAAGATCTGGACTGTGTACCACTTAGGTGCCAGAGGTTACTGAGAGATTCATGCGCTGTAATGCCAAAGCAGCATATGCACTTTAGACTTTAGCAGTAGCAGATGCACTCTCTAGGAGCCCAGGAGAACAGCATTATGACAATGAGGTCAGTCATGAGGATGTGGCAGCACATATTGAGATGATTACGAGCCAGGTCGCAGCCACAACACAAAGGATGACAGAGTTAAGACAGCACACAGAAATGGACAGACAGCTACAGCCAGTCTTAGGTTTCATCAGAAATAGGTGGCCTGACTATGTGGACATGGTACAGGAATCAATCAGGGAAAAAATGCCTTTTACCATTTTATTATAATGAAAGACAAATGATATTTAGGTAGCTTTTTTTTCTAAGTCATATAAAAAAGGGGGGAAATTGTTCTGGTACAGTTTTGGGGAATATCACAATACATCATAGGACTTTAACTTATCAGTTCACTTTCTGTCACTGAACTCGCCTGGTGCAGTTGATGTTCAGATGGGGGCTGGAACCTATTCCTGTTGTTTGTGAACCAGAGGCAGAAGAATTTGTGGGAAATTGTGCTTTTAGCAGTCAAACACTGTTGTACTCACATAATGTCACGTGG
This sequence comes from Adrianichthys oophorus, assembly GCA_036245035.1. NCBI lineage: Eukaryota > Metazoa > Chordata > Actinopteri > Beloniformes > Adrianichthyidae > Adrianichthys > Adrianichthys oophorus. Next base: position 2,775,538 of record BSAI01000009.1, on the reverse strand, counting down.
CCACATTGAGAAAAGTCTTTCTCATTCAGACACTAATGCAATCTGATACTTCTGGTGAAATGGAAGGGCTGAAGATGGGCTGAAGTTGCAAAACTTAGATTCTGCAAAAAAGAAAAAACAAATCTTGTTCTGACAACAGTTTTGAGTAAGCCATCCCAAAAATTCTATAAAAATATTATTTTATGGTCTGTACTTGATATTAGCCAATCATTAGATGAGACAGCAGATTTTTAAGGGGGTGTTGTATTGAAAAATATTATGCAAGTGTGGCAAGTCACTGACTCAAGCTTTTCTACATCTGTTTAAACAGATCCACACAAGCTTGTAGAGCCCCACCACACGAGTCCAAGACCAAGCGAGACGAGACCTATCATGTAGTCTCAAAGTGAGAACAGACTCTGTTGACTCAGTGAAGTCTGCAGGCGCTTTGGCTGTGTCCCACCACAGTTATGCACTGTCTCACCAGAGCTTCAGAGCAGACGCACACACTTCCATGGATGCATGCAAACAAAAACACTGCTGGAATCACACGCATGCAGGTATCTTTGAAATAGAGAGGTGCAGCCTTAAAAGCCCAAATCCTTTTCTCAACTGCAGCACAAGCAATGAAAACATGCACTTTTTCAGTCCTCACCCTGCCTGAGCTTCTGCTTTGTTTCTTACTTTTTAGGGACTGTTTCAATAGGGGAAGAAAGGAAGTGTTTCTCTCTTAAGAATTTTCTTTAAAAAATTCATATTGTCACCTGTGTAACAAAATGTGCTCTCGTTTTTATCCTTTAAATAGTTACATTACTTTCACTGACATGAATCAAAAGGTTGAGTATGGGTTCCCAGAGGCCTCACACACCTCTATAATTGTTCAGTTTCTATTACCTCCCAGCTACTGTTTGTACAAAGACAAGGCTCAATCTTGAGGGGTCGCATGTCCTTCGCAGGGGTCACACAAAGAGAAGCTGCCACACACACTAACATCTAGGGGACAGTTTAGTGTCCAAAGGAAATTCTGTTTTTAACATAAATTCAAGCTGTTGTCAGCTTTTTGAGTCGCCACTTTCAAAATAGATCCAACGCCAATCCTTTACTTTTCCAGAACTGATACTCCCCTACCTACCATTAATCTTAAAAATGATAAATGTAATCTTATTCTATGAGGCAAATGGTATTTTTTTTCTTTGCAATGGTCTTGTGACCTCCCCAAAAAGGGGAACAGAAGCATCTCTCATTTCTCATACTACATTCATACCATGCATGTGTTGTGTTTTCAAGTTGAAAGAGGTTTAGTGTCGAATGCAAATCTTGTGAATCTTTCACAGCTTTATTCCGATGAAAGACACTGTGTCATATAATTCCTGTCGGGCACAAACCTCAATTATTAATTTCTCCTTCATGATCATGTTTACAACGGTTGGCACATCTGTGTTTTGAAATGGACTGCATCCACACATCACTACCAAATCAGAGTTCAATTGTTTGACATTCAAGCAGTCAAAAGTTTAACTGGTGGAATTTTCAGCCTGTGCCACAGAACAGACTTAAAAACTTGCGTGAAAACGATGGTTTTGAACGCTGAAGTCCGAAATGCGGCGTTTCCATAGGCTTATCAGTGAAAATGGCCGCTGTTGCTGTGGAGATGTTGCTTAAGACCGTTTTTTTTTAAAACAATTGTAAAGATCTTATAAAAGCACAAACACAACCCCCTCCACGTTGTTCTCATCTTCTTCTTAGTGCAGGACTGGGTCAAGAGGCCAGTTGTTTACCGGTAAGCAGATTTGCAATGAGCCAGAGCTTCAAAGAATACCATCTCTGCAGGGAGTAAGGAGTCTGCCCTGGGGCATCTTAGTGGTGGGACATGTACAAAAATCCTCAACTAAAAGGTACTTCCATTTGTTTATTCTGATGCAGAAGAGCAGCATCTCGATGACATACTTCACCTAGATAAATAGGCCTTTTGTCCTTGAATTTTCTCTTTAAATGTGATTTGTCTGTCAAAGTTGAGGTTGCATATCATCCAGATCTTATGCTCTCAGACATTACCCAGAAGGCCCTTGCCCCATAGGCGAAGGATGGAATGTAGATCAGTTAGATATACATGCTTCTTGCTCACATTTTTCCCAGCAACATGTTGTTATCGTGACTGCATGACTGGACATTTTCCTGTGCTCTCAGTAGTACTTTGGGCAGTCCAAATACTTTAAAGGCTTCCTAAAAATGCAGGAGGTTATTCTTAACTCAAATGGAAAAATCCATACTCTTCTCGATAAAATATCTGGCCTTTGAAGCCTTCTTCTCACTCAAATAAAATCCCAGTAGTACTTTCTGCTCTGTATGAGCAAATAAAGTTAATGGATGATGATGATATGGAAATTTTCCATACCGCGGTGAAGACATTTTATTCATAAAGCGTATGAACAGGCAAGTTTTCTTGAAAACCCACCAGACACTGGACTGACAAACTGAAGCAAAAACGCGTCTTCTGGTGATAAAGACTGGTAAACATGTAAAATCAAGTTAAGGAACACAAGGATTTCTTAATCTAAACACATCAGAGGTATTGGTCCACAAGTTTCTGCTGTTTCCTGCTTCTATTAATTTTTAGTTAACCAAAACATCAAGTGCTTAAAGATCCACTCCAATGTATATTGAGCTTTTGTTTTTTTTAACATGTTCTTGTTGCATTGTTCTCATGATGGAGGACATCCAGTGGCTTGCGAAAGTATTCATACCCCTTGAACTTCTTCACATTTTCTCACATTATGACCACAAAGATAAATATATTTTATTGGAATTTTATTTGAAAGACCAACATAAAGTGGCACGCCAATTACCATCAAGAGTTGCTTGATGAATGATGACTGATCAAATGTTGACTTAATGACTTAATAGAGTTCACCTGTCTGTAATTTAATCTCAGTATACAAATACAGCTGTTTGTGACACTATCTGTGGTTTGTCAAGAGAATATTGGGGAGAAAACAGCATCATGAAGTGTAAGGAACACACCAGACAGCTCAGGGAGAAAGTTGAGGAGAAATTTATATTATAGTTAGGCTAGAAAAAGATTACCCAAGCTTTGAACATCCCCCAAACCACTGTTCAGTCCATCATTCGCAAACGGAAAGAGTATGGCACAACTGCAAACCCACCTAGATGTGGTGATCTACGTTAACTAACAGACCGAACAAGGAGAGCACTGATCAGAAATGCAGCCAGGAGGCCCATGGTGACTCTGGATGAACTGCAGAGATCTACAGCTCAGGTGGAGGAATCTGTCCATAGGACAACCATCAGTCGTGCACTGCACACATCTGGACTTTATGGAAGAGTGGCAAGAAGAAAGCCATTGTTAAAAGAAAACCACAAGAAATCCTGTTTGCAGTTTGACATAAAACATGTGAGTGACCCAACAAACGTGTGGAAGAAGGTGTTCTGGTCACATGAGACCAAAATGAAACGTTTTGCTCTAAATGCAAAGCACTATGTGTGGAGGAAATCTAACACATCACTCTGAACACACCATACCCACTGTCAAACATGGTGGTGGCAGCATCATGCTCTGGGGCTGCTTCTCTTTAGCAGGGACAGGGAATCTGGTTAGAGTTGATGGGAAGATGGATGGAGCCAAATCCAGAGCAATATTGGAGGAAAACCTGTTGAAGTCTGAACAACACTTGAGACTGGGGCGGAGATTCACCTTCCAACAGGACAACCCCCCTAAACATAAAGCCAAAGCTACAATGGAATGGTAAAAATGAAACGCATTCATGTGTTGGAATGGTCCAGACAAAGTCCAGATCTAAATCCAATCCAGAATCTGTGGAAAGATCTGAAACCTGTTGTTCACAAACACTCTCCATCTAATGTGACTCAGCTTGAATTTTTTTGAAAGAAGAATGGACAAAGATTTCAGTCTCTAGATGTTCAAAGCTGGTAGAGACAAACCCCAAAAGACTTGCAGCTGGAATTGCAGCAAAATGGAGTTTTACAAAGTATTGACATGGGGGGCCGAATACTTTTGCACACTGCACTTTTCAGTTTTTTATTTGTAAAACAAATGGAACTATTGTAAAATTTTCTTTCCACTTCACAATTGTGTGTCACTTTGTGTTGGTCTTTCACATAAAATTCCAATAAAATATATTCATGTTTGTGATCATAATGTGAGAAGATGTGAAGAAGTTCAAGGAGTATTAATACTTCTGCAAGCCACTGTTAATAAAGAAGATTAAGCTTAAATTTGCATTTCTGAGTACTTCTTCATTAAAATCACAATGAATCAGGAGCAAAAGCTAGCTTATGAAATGGGCGGGCCAAAGTCTTCCTGCTCCGTTTTATTCTGATGCATCCACTTGTAGACAAACAGATCCATGTACGTCTTCAACTTCCCCCTCTGAGCTGGAATCTGAAGCAAAATTGTACGGCTGTATGGCTCTAATATTGCTCATCATTTTTTGCTTTGTTAATGTTGGGGTTGTGAGGGTTTATAAGCTAGCAGGAAAATGTATAAAAAGGGATGATGGCTTACTTCCGTGCCAACTGTCCTGCCCACAAGTCAGAGTCGAATTTCTAATGAACTCCTACAAATACAAATTCTATGAAATTTAACCTTATAGAATAGAATAGAATTCAACTTTGTCGTCATTGCACATGTCTTAAGTAAAAAGCAACAAAATGCAGTTTGCATCTATCCAGAGTACTTTAGCAGAAATAATTATGTCTACAAATGTACATTGTGTAATAAGTAGTTATGGCAGTTATTAGCAAGTTTTTTCTGTGTGAGCATTTAGCAATTTCAGATGTCAGTAGGCAGAGTTCAGAAATGTGACAGCTGTTGGAGAGAAGCTGTTCCGGAACCTGGTGGTTTTGGTCGGGAGACTCTTGTAGCACCTCCCTGAGGGCAGGCGGGTCTGTGTGCTGGGTGCCTGGCATCTTTAATGATTGGCCCTGCCCTTTTCATACATTGCTTCTCATAGATGTCCTTTATGGCAGAAAGTGGTGCTCTGGTGATGTGCTGGCAATTTTCACTACTCTCTGCAGAGCTTTCTGGTCAGCAACGGAGCAGCTCCAATACCAAACTGTCATGCAGTTGGTCAAAATGCTCTTGATGGTGCACCAATAGAAGTTCACCAGGATATTTGTAGGCAGGTGGTTCTTCCTCAGAGTCCTCAGGAAGAAGAGGTGTTGGTGAGCCTTCTTTATTAGCTTTAGTCCAGGTGAGATCCTCAGAGATGTGAACTCCCAGGAACTTAAAGCCGTCCACACGCTCCACCGCCGTTTCCTTGATGTGGATGGGTGTGTGTGGGTCAGCGTTCCTCCTGAAGTCCACAATGAGCTTTGGTTTTATCCGTGTTGAGTAGTAGGTTGTTGGTGTTGCACCACTCCGCCATATGATCCACTTCCTCCCTGATGGCGGTCCCATCATTGTCTTTGAGGAGGCCGATCACCGTGGTGTCATCTGCAAACTTGATGATGGTGTTGGAAATGTTGACAGATTTGCAGTCATGGGTGAAGAGGGAGTAGAGCAAGGGGCTCATCACAGAGCCTTCTGGTCCACCGGTGCTGATGGTGAAAGTGGATGAACACTGATCATCTAGTCGGACATGCTGGGGGCGGCTGGTCAGAATTATTTACAAAAAAAAAATCATGAGGCATGGCCAAAAATAACAGCACCCTTAAATTTATATTTTGTTTCACAACCTTCCAGAAACTGAGGCTGACACAGATGCAAATGACTTATAATTGAAAGAGAAATAGTAAGCAGTTGGTCTCATTCTCTACTTTGTTTAGCTACAAATGTATACAACAACTAAAAACTAAAAAAGTAACTAAAGAAGAGCTAAAAGGCTAAAAAAGAAAAGGGGTTCAGAGCTGCACCCACTGCACCACTCTACTGGATTCTGGAGCAGGCCTGTGAAAATGAGGATGTTGGTTTCCATACAAGTAAACCCTGGTGCAGTTTAAAAAATGTGAACGAACAGAAGAGCAGGAGGAAAGTGACACACAAGCAGGATGCATTTTAAAAAAATCAACAAAGTGACATTTGTGAGTCTATAACCGCAAATAAACTGACTACTGTCTTTTTCATCATTGCATAGTTTGGTGGTGAAACTTTTTATTTACAATAGTCAGAGGATCAAGAGATCAAAGTTTGTTTTTTTTATTCACAGTGAAGAGATTGTTTTAGGCAACAGTGCCCCCAAAACGGATAATTGTTTTAATGGCATGATGTTTTTTTTCTCACGAGTACAGTGTGAAAGCAAACCGTGTCCTTCCTAACACCAAAGAACCCCACAACTGTAAAAGGCAGGGTGGGTGGATCAAAATGACAGACAACAAGCTAGTGGTGATTCACAATTTATTCAGAAAGCTTAATGGTCCAGCAAGAGGGACCTGGCTGCAGACAAGATGGTACTTGACATCATTGACAAAAGTGGAAATAATACAACTCACCCTAACCCCAAAGTGGTTAGAATCGAAAAAAAATATTTCCATTTTCATGTTTTCACTTCTATTTTCTGGCTCTAAGTTGCAGAAGGAGCTGGGTTTTATTCTGTTGGAATCAAGCTGGTTGCAGGTGAGATGGAGGTGGGACTGTTGAGTATTCAGAAACCCCACCCAGCTCTTATAGTGGGACAAAGGGAAAGAAAAGGATCCTGACCACAACCAAAAAAGCAGCCAGGTAACCTGTAAACAAACAGGTTTAATGGTAACATTGCATAGACTCCACTGCCTGTCCCACAACTATATTGTTATCTGTTGTCTTTGAATTATAATTATGCCGTTTTTAGCTTTTTTAGCAAAAATCATAAAGGCTGTCTTTTTTTAAGGACAGTTTATGCAGCCCATCCTCCATAATGAGAAAAATGCTACAAGACCATGTGAACACAAACACAATTTTCATTGGAGGGGCTCTTTAAAGAGAATAAAGTCAATTCTGTTGCTTCCACTCTGAACAGTTTTTGACAACAGCTTTTTTAAGCCTTCAAGCTGCTTTTTCTCATTTTTGTAAAAAATAGCAAAGCTTTGTAGTGACACGTCTTTTGTTGGGGAAAGTCATGATAGTTGATTTTACATTTGAACACTTATTTGTTCTCCTTCCGGCACATACCGTCAGGGGTCGCCACAGAAAATCAGTGTTCAGTGATTCACACAGATGGTTGGGCTGAGAGTTTTAAGCCGGATGCCCTTCCTGAAACAACGCTGTATTTCATCAGAGCTGGGGACTGGCACAGGGAGACCCTGTGGCTAGGCAGTGGTGTGATGGGTATTGTCTAAAGACCCACACTGGATAAAACTCATTGTGGTTTCCTGCGCGGCAGCCCTACACCCAACCATCTGAGTCATCCAGCCGCTTGAACATTTGAACTGTTGTTATTAATAAAGCCTGCAGACACCTGTGATTGACACGCACTCAGAGCAGCAGAGAAAGCCAACCGATGAAATGTCGTACAAACTTAGTATCCCACAGTCAGACAGACAGATAACCACATAACCAGTGTCTCACCACAGGCACACACACAGACAAAGCTGACACACCCCGCCATTCACAGTCTTGGCCTTGTTTACTTGTGACTATCACAGATATGCAGCAGCCAACCTCACCATTCCTGACATTCCAGTACACAAGCTATTTAATGTGTGTTCAAGAGCTTTTATGTGCACTTAAAAGCAGGTGGACCTTAGTAATGTAGAGTTGAAAATGTTGCAGGGTTGTGTGCATTAAAATGCACAAGGCTCTGGTTTGAGTTTGATGATGTCAATACGTCTTTAATGATATTTTAAAGGGTGCATGTCTCAGCGTGACTGAAAGTGAAAAAATGTGGGATTTACTGGAACCAGCTGGAGCTCACAGGAAATCCACTATAACTGCCTTTATCTGTGCAGCACTGCCATCTGCGGACTACCAACAACAGCGAAACTGCCTTACAGAAACCATAGCTTCTTCCTGATTCATTTTAACCAAATAAACAAACACGGTCTGTTTGAAAAACAAAATCTCCTGCCAAGCAAATCTTTTTGTTTTTAATGTTTTTTACAGTGTTTTTCTCTCTTAGTCAAGCTGAACTCTAAACTAGGGTACCTGAGAGATGTGGATTGCCTTGCATTGAGTTTTAACACTAAAACAAAATTACTTTTCATAAATGATGGTACAAACTGACCTCGACATTCCACTAGAAGAACTCCTAATGCACATTTTAAGACAAAATTATTGCTGTGGGAATGCAGAGCAACTTCAAGAACTAAACTAAGCCTCTTTGCCCCAAAGGAACAAAAAAAGATCATTAAAAGTGACTCAAAGTCTCTCTCTTTTAAAGGGGTAATCTTAAACAGTCATATTAAATTTATAACTCACTTTCCGACCACAATTTAGTGCAGAGTTTCTGATAAACTCCTGTCACTGCGCAGAAACTATATCCTAGAAAACAATGTGGTTTTTTTTTTTCTAAAAACGACATAATCATAAATAAAACACTACAGGAAAATCTTTAAAAATAGATAAAAATATGATTGGAGTTCGACTTTAACAAAGAAAATGTGGGGTTATGGACCCAGGACATTGGTTGTTTGTTGTGTTTGGTATTCACTTCCTGTTTTATTTTGTTGTTGGTTGTACTTCCTGTGTTTCCCTACTGCTCTTTCAGGTCGCTTGAAACTTCCCTCCTAGTGTGTGTTCCCTCCCTCCTTAATTTGCACACCTGTTTGCACTTACCTCATCCTCTCCTCCTGGTTATAAGTCCTCGTGTCCCTTGCACTGGTTGTCGGGTGGTTTTGGTACCTTCATGAGTTGTGTTCAGGTTTTCGAGAACTTTACTCAATTAAATGAGAAAATTTGCATTTACGAGAGTCGTCTGCATCTGTGTCCTCACGTCAACCCTGACAGAAAAGAACAAGACTAAAGTGCCAACTATTAAAATAGACTTGATTCCAAACCATAAACTGGAAACACCTACAAACACAAAGCCAGAATCCTCCAGGAAATGCAAGCATCCTTTCAGGTTTCAGTATTCAATTCTCTGCAGCCGGATCAAAGCATCTTGAAAAAAAAAAAAAAAAAAACACGTTACAAAGAAATGTTTATTTTACTTGAAAATAACTACATTTCAAGATAACAAGATAACTTTGAGTGCCATTTTAACCAAAGCGGGTGGTTATGGTCTGGTCTCACAGCGAGAAGGCCATTCTGTGTGCTGCATGTGTTTGTTCTCTCTGGCCAGTTCTCATTTTAAAGTCCAAACTCATGCTTCAACGGTGATGCCAAATAGTCCCAGAGTCGTATGTGTGTGTGTCTCCTACGACGGGATGGAAAACTTTTGGGTGGACCCCCTCTTTGTCAAAGATGGTTGGGTTAGGTTCCAGCATCCCCTGTGACCCTGACTAAGCAGGAGTAGAAATTTCAGCAAAACTGACAATGTGATCTCCATAATTTTACCAATATTTTTTTCATGTCAGCTTTCTTTATTTAAAAATAACTGATGGTCATCAAGTTTTCAACCAGTTTCATACTTACAGCAACAATAAAAGAAGCTAACTTGATGAAGGAATAACTAACTTCAAGGTGAGTTGTTAAAACGTTCCTCGCATAATAAAGTGGCTTTTATGTGAGTCTAAAAAAAAAAAAAAATTAATAAAATCAATAAAAACTGTAAGTAATTACACCCAGGTTTCAATGGTGCAGTCCAAAAATGACATTTTCTATTTCACCGCCTCTGCAGAAAAAGTAAGCACTGTGACAATGGCAGTAGAAATGGAGTCACGGCGGAAGGATGAGTAAGACTTGGAGAGAGAGAGCCAGAGCAGGTTCTTTCAGGAAAAAATGTTGGCGAGAAGAAAAGGTGCTTTCAAGCTAAGTGGACAAATGCTTACTTTGTTAAATTTAATGGGCTGGATCAAGTCGTGTGCCTGATTTACAAACAGGTAAATGCAATGCTCTTAGAATTCAATATAAATCGCCACTATGTTACAAATCATAAAAGCCATGACAAATTTACTCGAGAGGAGCGAAACAATAAGCGTCAACAACTACAACAAGGCTATGCTGGACAGCAAATAATGTTTACAAAAATGACAAAATCCAGTGAAGCTGTGACAGAAGCCAGCTACGTTGTGGCTTTGGAAATGGCCCTTGTGCAAAGTATGAACATGGTTCAAGACATAACCTGGCTTCATTTGAAATCAGACAACAGTGTGAAAAACGACACAAAAATAAGTTACAACATATGTGGTCTATGCCACTGCTCAAAGTCAGATGTGGAAAATAGTGTTACCTCTATATTCATGTCTATAATCATGTCTATCAAATCTAAAACTAAGCCAGTCTTTGAAAAATACAATGAGTTACACTGAGTTGCACCAGTATCTCTCTCTCTACGTCTGTCCTTTGTGCACAGTTCAGCGCTGCTGCAAGTCAACCGAACTATGCACCCCTACCACCCGCCCCCGCCCCCGCCCCGAAGAACGCATTAAGCACAAACTCTTATTGACCACTAGTCACATGCAGCTTAAAGAGGAAAATAAAGTAAGACAGAGTGAATTATTATAGAAAAAAAATGACAAAGGATTTGGCTCTTGTCGCTCACAACTAAAGAGCGGCTTTAGAGACATTTCATTTGTAATCGGTGGGTCTCTTCTCTGCTGCTCACCTACATCTTACTGCACATCTGACAGGACTCCTTGCAGCATCTCTTTTTGTCTCATCTTTGAGCCAGTTTAAAAAGCACTGTGACTGCAGCAATGAGGGATTGTCTGTATTTTGATCGATCCCTAACTCTGCGCGCACACGCCTGCGCATATGCACCAGTTGATCTGTTTTTTATTTTATGTTTATTATTAATCTCCATTTTGTTTCATTTAACCAAGAAAAAATGTCAGAGCCTTCAAAACCAAAGTAACAAAGTAACGAGGGCTAATATATAGTCCAGTAATTTAAGTTAATTTAATTCATTACCGAAATTTGAACTGTAATTCATCATGTTACTCTGTTACAGACAAAAGTAATGAAATTACAGTAATTCATTACCTTGTAATCTGCTACCCACATACACTAAAACATTTTTGTTTTTCTTACAGTCATATACTGTTAGTATTTTGAAAGGGTTTTAGTTTCAGAAAAATGTTAGCACTTGATTTGATGTTTTAAAAAAATATTATTTGGATGTCCCTTCAGTCATTTGACTAAATTGTTACTTTTGCTGTTGTGGTCTTTGCATTCAACTGTCAGTGTGGCACAGTTTTGGAAAAATAAATGTTGTACATCTCATTCTTGTCTTTCCACCTTTATTTACTTGTGTGTCTTTAATTTAACACATATGACTCATTTTACACTATATTTATTCTGTAGTTAAACATGAATATAATATTGAAGGGATTTCCACGTTATTTATATGCGTTGTCCAAACAATAAGCAATTTGTTAAACAGATTTATTTAGATTGTGTAAACTTGATCAAGTTTACAATTGTACCATTAACATTAATTAATTATGTTGTCCTAATTAGAATTTTATTGAGTTAGATTTAATATAACTAAATAAATTAGGATTGCTCAAAAAAATTTTCATTCACTGAAGATGAATAAACTACCGAAACTGCTTCTTGTTCAATAAAAGCTCTTTAATTACGTGAAAATCTTTGCAATATTTTTTTCATTTTTTTTGGACAAGTTATAAAGAATTGGGATTGCATTAAGCTCCTGCACCACTTGAAACAACAACTTTCAGTTAATCAAAACGGCAGTTTAAAATGTTCATATTGGACTTGCTTTATTTAGGAGTTCATCTTTATTGAGTTATTTTGAGTTTTAGGTCTGTTGTGTAGGACTAGGTTTTATTATCCCTCTGGAAATACTATGGCACTGATGAGCCTCTGTGGCAGGCAAATGACTGGTGGCATCTTTGGGGTTTTCAAGTGGGCACTCTCCTTCTTCGGCGCTTCACTGATAGGCCCACGACACCTCCAGAGGGTTCAGCAGTGAAACCCAGCATCCCAGGTTCACCCCCATCAGTCATTAGTCATTTGGAGGCCCAGGTCAAGTCCTTCCTCTAGATCCACAACCACTGACTCCCTTTCTCAGCAGCCCCGAAAAGGTCTTTAACTGCCTGCCTTTCCTTTCCTCGCACACCCATTTCCATAAGTAACTTGGATGTTGAGGTGGCCTCGAACACCCTGCAGCCTACTTCCACTGGACGTACCTTCACACTCCAACCTTGCTCTTTGGTGTCTGCTGCTTGTTCGGTGTACCTCAGCATCTTCCGCTCATAGGTCTCCCTTTATTGTACCCTCCCATGGTACCATGAGCTCTATGATGTATGCGAGCTTGTGCGAGGATGACCACAGTACAAGGTCTGGTCGCAGGTTGGTAGATGCAATCTCTGGTGGAATGCAGAGTTGTTTTTTTTTTTTAATCCAGGTCTGCTAGCATCTTCAAATCCTGTGCTCTACCCAGCTGTCCAATGTCAGATGTTTTGGTGACGTTAAGGGTGGTTTGACTCTCTCCGACAAAAGGTACTGTCTGCCAATGAGGTGATAAGTAAGGAAGGGTGTTCTCACTTGTTCTCTGTCTTTCCAGCACTGTTGCAAAACATATTAGCACTAGGTTGTGATGCCAGGTGTAACATCCTTGACTGAGGCTGGTCCTGCATCTCACTAACATATGCTTCAGTGTTGCTGGGCTTTGACAAAGAGAGCATGTGGGGTCTTCACCAAACCAGGTTTTTAGAAGAAGGCAAGTCATCGCAGGTAGCCCTAATTATAAAGCTTGCCTTGAATGTCTCCATCTCCCAAAGGTCTTTCCAGGAGAGCTTCCTCTTCTCCACTCTTTCCCACGCCAACCACTGCCCTTGCTTTGCCTGTGCCACGGCTATTGCACACCTTTCAGCTTCTTCTTCCCGGCATAACTCTTGAACCACCAGGTTGAGGCTATCGGCTGGGTTGGCCTTTCCCCAGGTGGGTGTACTATCAGAGAGTCCAAGACCACTCCTCCCCTCCTGCACATTACCCATAATGTCTTTGTGTCTGAGTACTGCCTTGCCTGTTCAGTTGATGCCATTAGGAGTCACTTCCACCAAGTGGCCATAGGAGGTTCTGCTTGGGCAACAAGTGGATCACAGGAATCTTGCAGTGTCATCTCCAACCTGACCTTGACGCACTTAAACTCCTCTACCAAACTAGAGATGGGTAGCTCTAAAGTCCCCCTCAAGCTTGATTCTGCTGAAGCACCTGGGAAGGTCAAGCCATTTCCTGGCATAGACATTGATCAGCCTCTCCAGTTTTTCTACATTTGACAGGGCTACTTCATAGACTATTAGTGGCCAGAGGAGATGTGGGAGTAATCCGTGCTGCATGTACCAAAGTTGAAGTTTGCCAGGAAGAAAGGGTTCTGTCGATGTTCTCTGGGCTGCTGACTATGTCCTCTCTGAGCTCCTCTTCCTGCTTTTTAACTTTGAGGGAAGCATCATACCAGCGGCAACCACCTAGATCGCCTTTGCCCAGGGCCAGCCCTGATGGGACCCTAGCTCCTGCTCATACATTTTTGCAGCTTCCTCAGCACTGGACTTCAGCTCCACTGAAATCCCTGACAGGCAACCATCAGCTGCTATTAGTCTTTTATAAGAAAAAATTAAGCTCAGCAAAATCAGGTAAAAGCCGGTTATACTAGAAAAGCAGAAGACAAAGGAGGTCAAAATGCCAAACTCAGATAAAAACGCATCGTTTCAGTCTTAAAACACATTCTCTACCAGTTTGGTACTCCTCTGCCTAAATGTTTAAAGTGTTTGTTATCAGTATATGACTCTTGATATGTTGCCGACAATAATGTGCCTACAGCCCCTTCCTACCATTAATGACACATCTGGCATGTCTGATGATGTGCACAGGCGGTAATTTGCAGTAACGTACATGTGCAATGCCACACTCAAAAGTCAGGTGTAAATAAGAAGCATCAACAAATGTTCTTAGTTTTTCGGAAATCCTAACTTATGCAGCTTACTTGACATCGTAGCTTGTTATGCGGCAGGTACATCTCTCTGAGAATCCACCCCCCGTAAGTCTTCCCCGCCCTAACTGATGACAGGTAACCTGTAATGAACTTGTGACTCTATTCAATAAAACAACTCCACAAACAACTTCCAGGTGACCCTTGTGTTTTAGACAAAACCACAAAAAATGAATCCAAACTTTCAGTATCTATTTCCTTCATTTTTTCCTTCAACACTTCAATAGGAAAAAAAGCAATCCATTATTCATTTTTTTTTTTTTTTTTTTTTTTATAGAGCTGTCTTAGTACACCAAAGGGGTTAGGAATCTCTTCACTACAGTTTACAAAATGGAGGCCCTTAACCAGCATCTACCCTAGAGCCCCCACAAGACTAGAAACGGCCCCAGCCAGCCTGGATGATTCTGTGATTCATAAAGTAATTATATGGAATCAGTGTTGCTAAATATATATTTAACATTTAAATCAGTAAACAAGTTAATGTGTGAAAAAAACATTCAAATACACTGAAAATGACATTTGAACATCTACATAAACTGACACCTACAGTAAACTCCAATAAAAAAATCAAATACGATGTTGAGTTAAAATGTGTGATTTCTGCAGGTCAAGTTTCTAGAAGCAAAGTTCCAGAAAAGTTTGTGCAGAACCAGATGAACAGAGGGCAGCTCTACAAGGGAATAAAAAGAAGACTAAAGTCATTTCACCATGGTATACAGCATACAGACAAATCTCTATGATGGATTTCACTGATTTATGTTCAATACAATCATTAATTTGTTGACTCTAATCTCTACATTTTTTAAAACTGCAGGTCATTGGAAAAGCCTTTTTTTCTTGACCTGCTGGTTGAGTCTGGTTGGTTGTTAAGGACGTCTTGAGGAAGAGGAGCCGTGATTCCTGCCTAAAGTGTCAGGCTCATGAGCAGGAAAACAACATCCAAAAGGACTGCATCGTATTGGACTTGTTTTGTTTAGGAGTTGGTGTTTACTGGCTCCATGTTTACCATTTTAAGTTTAAAGCTTTATTAACACAGTTAATGTTGACATTTTCAAAGCTGTTTAGAAATGTCTCTTCTTGCTGGTAAAACTGAATGCTGACATGAGTGTTCTAACGAATATAAAAAAAACATGGTTTCATGGCAGAGCAGTATATTTATTACAAACTTAACATGAATGTTTTTCAACAACAGAAACAAAGAGACAGTTGGGGGTTTTGTTTTGTGGCTTCTATATGCATTCAAATGTTACATTTATAGTCAGCATGTCTGTCAGTAACATTTATTAGATGAAGAAATGCATCTGGAAAAAGTCTGTTTGAGGTTAAATTCTGCATCAGAAACAGTCGTGTCAGGGAAAGTCTGTCCACGCTGCTGCTCAGCATCACATCTGTCGTGCTCTGATAAAGGATCCTCTGCAGATGAAGAAACCTCTGTAACAGACCCCAGCTCCTGCTCATACATGCTTGCAGCTTCCTCGGCACTGGACTCCAGCTACACTGAAATCCCTGGAAAAAGAAAACCCAGCAGCTGTAGTTGGTCTTTTTTTCAGAAATCAAGCTCAGTAAAATGAGGAGAAAACAGGCTATACTAGGAAAGCATTAGAGAGGGGTCAAAACACCAAAACCTGATTAAAATGCATTCCTTCAGTCAGACATGATAGTATTCCTCCGCCTACAATCTAAAATGTTCTGTTCTAAGTATATGACTCTTTGATTTGCTATTTAATTAACATTTTATTGATTTATTTTCAATATATATTATTTTGCACATGACGGCCAGTCTTATGATTATGGTAAAATATTACATAGGTAAATGCAGATATGGTAAACCCCCCAGTGTTACATTGTGTATTATTCATAAAATAAATATACGTTTAAGGTTCGTTCTTACCTTATCTATGGCTGACACAAGTGCAACTTCAAGTTGTCCGTCCATCATGTGTCTTTTTCTCTGGAGCTGGAGCTTTAAACAGAATCTTCTCTCCGAGATTTCTGAAATCTCTGCATGCGCTTGACTTTACTGAAAGCACTCTGTCACTAAACCTTCTTACCTAAATCTTCTAAATTAGCCATATTAGCTCTGCAGCTCGCATTGTGTGTTCTCAATAAAGCACTTTTAAAAAACTACTTCCGGTTGACCCGGACTATTCAGACGAAATTGCGAAAAACGAAACTGAACGCTCGCTATTCCCTTTGCTCCATTTTTGATTTATTACACAAATCGGAAAACAAAAAAACGGTTCGTTTTTGTTTTTAAGACGAAAAAACGAAAAACGATTCGTTTTTTGTTTTTTTTTATTTTAAATTGAAAAAATGAATGAACGAACGATACACGGATTCTTACCCCATACTTATCCGTCTGTTTGGGCGGGTCTGTAATTGTATAGTCAGAGCGTCTTGACGTCACAGACGCAAGTCTAGCGTCGGTGCTGCGACGCTCAATGTCACCTGACACGCTTTCCTTCACAAGTTTTTTTTTTTTTTCTTTTAAATAGCGCAGGTAGTTTAAACATTCAGAAACCGCCATGCAGAGGATAACGCAGAGAACACTTTCAAACTGTGTCCGGGTTCTCTGTCCCGCAACTTTTCAGCAGAAATGCAGAGGTAATGGCTCCCTATGCTAACATGCTAAAAACACCCAACGTGCTAATGATGTAACAGTTATGCTGACATTTGAAGGTCCGCGTTGTTGTTATCAATGCCACGTTTAGACCACAAAAAGTCCTTTTCGGGATTAAGGTTCTGGCTCATGTTTGGTCCAGAGTCTGCGCTCCGTTTGTCCATAGTTCGGTTCGATGCGCAACTGCAACTATGGACTCAAACAAGTGAACATGATGACTTTGTTTTATCAGCGTCTCTGCAGTTCGGCGCGCGCACCTATGGCGTTGTTCCAACGCCTCGCGACAAGGAGGAGGAGGAGATGGTTCACCGCATCCTGCGCGTGGACCATGCTGGGGAATTCGGTGCGAACCGCATCTACGCGGGCCAGATGGCAGTGTTGGGCCGTTCAAAGACCGGGCCTCTCATCCAGGTATGGAACACTCACAGCACGCCACACGTTTGAACGGGAGGAGGCGGGCACATCGAAGGATGAACACATGCCTAGTTTAATTACTGGTCAGTTCACGTCAAGTACACGATGCACACCCGAAAGAGTCTAAAAAACAACATATACATATCATTGTTTGAAGGTAAACTTAGAGGTGTGTGTGAGACAAACACTAAAAGACTATTGGGCAAAGGGGATCTTGACTGCACAAGCCTTTGACTGAATATTTCTCATTCAGTCAACAGCTCAGTTGAAATGCTCATGATGCTCTTCATCTCTCAAAACAATCTTCATCAGAAGTTCAGACTTGGAAGTCATCAGAATATTTCACTTTTGCAGTTGGAAAGCACGTCTAAAGCATTGTGTTGTTTCAAATTAGGGATGTCCCAATCAGAATTTTTTGACCCCGATTTGATTCCAAGTAATTTGATTTTGAGTATCTGCTGATACAGAGTCCTGATCTGATATTTTTGTAAAACATAAAAAATGTGATCATTTCTCCATTGAAGAAAAAAAGACTGTCTTCCAAAACTGTTGTTATTGCACGAATATGATGAGTTTTCATGATTAGCTCATTTCAATGTAACTACTTATTAGTTTTTGAAAGATTATGGACTTTAAAAATGGTTTTATTTATTTATATTTTACCTTTTCCCGGAGCTTGCACAACTTTACAGCCGTCTCACTGCCGGCTTTCTATTGGGAGCACAAAAGTGCGGTTCTTGTAAAGAAAAATACAAAAATTCAATCTTTTTTTCGGTTGTAATGTCTTTGTAGGTTGTTGTTTGCATTAAGGCAAAAAGCAAAAGACACTTTCTGTCAGTTTAAAACCTTTATTATTAGAATTTTTGAGCCCTGAAATCAGTCTGTGAATATCATGCTAACCCTACTGAATTGTTTCATTCACCTCCTGCTCAAACTAGTGCTGTGTTCTACTGGGCTTTACGGCAGTAATATCCATTCTGTTCAGTAAGATCTGTTCATACTATAGAGATTTATAGTAGAGTATTTATTTGTAATAACAAGCTTTTGAAATATACAGGGCTGATTTAAAAAAAAAAAAAAAAAAAAAATCAGTGATCAAGACACAACATCTGATACCAATCGAGTCTGAAACTACGTGATCGGGCCCGATTTCCGATCAGGTCATCGGATTGGGACATCCCTAGTTCAAATGAACACTCTTAGCTTAATCAGGGTGCCTCATTTAGGCTGCTCTCCTAGATTATGTCTGGTTTTCTCAGAGCAAAGGATACTTTTCTTTTTCTCAGATTTTAATAAGCTTCTTATCAACACTTTGTTGTTTTGTTTTTATTTATTCTAATTCATGCGATTTATAACAACCAGCAGTTATCATGTTAGGTAAAAGATTGCAGAAGAGAACCAGCAATGTTCCACCTTGTTAAAGTGGATGACAGAGTTGGACTTGTAATTTAAGTCTTTTTACAAAGAGGCCAAAGCTGGCTTGGTTTTTCTGACATTGAAAAAATGTCAAAAGGGGAAAAAAAACATGTGCTCACACATTCTTTCAGCTGCATCTTTTTTACTGTCTGTTTTTTGTTTAGCAAATGTGGGATCAAGAAAAGAAGCACTTGGCAAAATTCAATGAAATTCTTGCAGAGAACAGAGTTCGTCCCACAGCACTGCTGCCTTTCTGGAACATTGCGGGGTTTGTATTAGGTTGGTAGAGCCGATAAATATGCATGTTTCAGATTAAGTAATGAAAGAATAATGTTACGTTTCTAAAAATCATATTTAAAAAGTTTACAATGATGTTTTGGACATTTCTGTGACCCATTTTAAATCCTTAAGGAGCCTCTACTGCCCTGTTGGGAAAGGAAGGAGCCATGGCCTGCACTGTGGCGGTGGAGGAGAGTATTTCTGAACACTACAACAGCCAGATAAGAGTTCTCATGGAGAGGGATCCAGAGCGCTACTTCCAGCTGCTGCAGGTGAGCGGTGTGCTTCTGTAGCAGAATAGTAGAGGGGCTCATATTTGCTGATGCTAGCATCTAGCGAGCAAACAGGTTTTTCTGGAGTCTGTGTAGTAGGACTGCATGGCACTAACGATTACTTTAGCAGTCGATTAGTTATCAATTATTTTTTTCAATTAGTCAACGATTATTGTTTACGTAAGCTGATGTGCAAATTTTTTTTATCTTTTTTTTTTTTTTTTTTTACAAAAGATGATAGTGCTGGTACTCAGTACATGTCATGTATGGTTTTGCTAATGCTTGGCGTATGGTACATTCACAGAAACTGAAAGTGTACATATATTATTCATGAATTTCAATGTCACCTTTTCTCCGCATGAGAAAAGCTAGAATTATGTTAATTACGTAAGCTGTTAAAGTGATACCGGAATTATAAGGATGTAAACACAGGAGTGAAAGCTTCGGTTTTAAAGCAAATTAGCTTTCTCAAAACTTATGTCGGTAAATGGAACTTCAGTCTCGTTTTTTTCAACTACAAAAACGCACTCTCTAGTTTTGCTTTGAAAATAGGAAGCTTCACTGACTTATTTCAAACATTTGTTTACGTCCAGTGATAGTAGCACTGCGCATTCTGCTTATTTTTAGTTTATAAAATTAAAATCCTCCATTATTCTGTATTTAAGAGCAAAAACTATTTTTTTCCCCAAATTGTTTTTTTTACTACACTTCACCATATTTATAAAGATCGCAAATCTGGCATCTTGGATGTCGCCAATATTCACACTTGAATGTTTGGGAGCTGATTGGGAGTATCAGAGTACTGAGATACATGTTACAGCCCAATAATCACCTGATGATAGAAAGCAATACACCTATTCTCTAATTAAAGGAAGACACCAAGTCTGCGGGATGCTTCCTTCAGGTGCTCGTGCATGGCTGTTGCCGTGAAACTTAAGTTTGTATCTGTCTTCTTCTATGGTTGAGGAAAGGCTATACCGCCTCCAAAACTTCCTGTTGTGCTTTGTGATCCAATTGACTTTGTAGCTGGTGATTATTATAATCATTTCAAATGACAAAAAAAAAAAAAAAAAAAAAAAAACAACGGGCCGACGATTAGTCAACATCGTTGACAGCCCTACTGTGTAGTGATTAAGTAGAAGAAATAAGGTATTCATACCTCCTCCAACTGGAGGCCGAGTGGCACACACCTAAAAAGAAGACAAAGCGGTCTTACCACGTTTTCCATCCTTATTGCATTTTAGTATACTGAAGTTAATTCAGAGGATTGAAAACAATTATTTAGATTGGTTTTCATGTTTTATCAGATGAACTGCAGTTTCTTCCCCGCACTCCTCCCATGCACAGGTGCTGTGTACTGACAGGAAGGGCCTTAACCCAGCTGGTAGGAGGAAACAAAACTGAGATACAGAGTTGGGATGAATAGGTGCTTCAACTGCGTTACGCTGGTGTGACAATTCATTTCAACAACCATTTGATTTATATCATACTTTGTGGTTTCTGATATGATTCGTATTTGCTATGGGTTCATTGTGAATTATCTGATTCTCTGACCTAAAATCGATCCAGGAAATCTTTAACCAAAACTTCAACCAGTGTGACTCAGAGATAAATACCTGGTACTGAACAGTGCAGGTGAAGTTTTCTAGCTGTCTTGCATTTCTTCAAAAAAATCAAGTGTATGTTAAATATATGTACAAAAAAACAAGAATGAATGTCAAATCCATTCACATTTTAGTTTGATCAAGTTCAGCCCACTGTTGTTTTTCCACATCAAAATAATACAACGGGAACATTATTACAACATGTTACCACACTGTTTGTTCACATGTCTTTGCTAAATTCAGAGTGTTTCCACAAATTGAACTGTAATGATAGATTGATCATTGATCTTTTTTTTTTTTGCTGTGTCATCATGTGTGCCTGCTGTCATGGTACTTGGTCATTTTTATGTTATAGTCAAATACACCTAGCACATCTCAATCCAATGTTGATTATAATCAATTAAATTTTTAAACAATTTAAAAATGTTATAGGTTAATTTGATATACAACTTGCCCCAGATCGATCTGGTTGGATCGTGGGGATATAAATTGATTAATCGATTAAGCCGAATGGTGAAGAAAAGAATCCTCTGACCAATCACAGATGGATTAAATTATGAGGACTTCTTAGAACCAACTGTAGGCTTGCAGTTTAATTAGAATGTTAATACAGTTTTGTTTTGTTGAGAATTTGACTCTCACTGCCTCTAACCATGTCTTATTCTGACAGGTTATAAAGGAATTTCGAGACGATGAGATGGACCACCATGATACAGGACTGGAGCATGATGCTGAATCAGTGAGTCTCATTTCATTGAAAAGAGTCTGTTTGAATGTTCAGCAATGGGACACAGGAAGTACATGGTCTTTCATTTTTTTCACTTTACACACCGGTGCATAATATACACAGTCACTGTCTAAACTAGTCAGTTTGGTCGTTAAGACCAACATTTATTGGAGAACGGCGTGTATTCCATCATAGACAGAATGGCAATGGCTAATGTCTTCATTTTGCAGTGAAATTCTGTCACAAATTGTATACAACACCACCAGATGAACTTTTCCGGATTCATTGAAATGATGAGAGCATTGAAATATGTTCTGATTAGCATTGGCTGTGAACGTGTCTTTTTTCTTTGAAGCATCATCAATCTCCATATCAAAAAATCCACTTCACTTTCATGCCAATCATTTTCCTGGAGACAAGCGTACCTTTCTGTCTTTGGTCAATAATCCATGTTCAAACCAATTCTTCTAATTTGTCGCTTGGTTCCTTTACACCTCCACCAGGAAATAGTTTGCCTTTTTCTGCAGCCGTCTTTTCAATATCACCATCTGCCTGCGCCATTCGTGCAGAATCTTCACCTAAATGTTCTTCGAAGGCGATGCTGGCAGTGCAGACTTCCTGGAAGGGGCTGTTGTGTGATGTTAGCTCGTGAGAACCTGCTCGTTTTCGTGGGTTGGGAGAGGCTGGTACTCAGAGTGCTAGTTTTTAGAGGAATACTCAGAAATGCTTTGGGGTTGTTAATAATCAGAAATTAAAGTCAGAAAAGTAGATTTTTCATTAAACATTTTCTCCCAGCACCAGTCCACACAAAGTTAAATTTAGAGTGACCCCCTACGTTTCCACATGTGGACACATGAGGGGTTGGTTATCATTAACCGTGTAAGAGAACTAGACAGAGCGAATGTGACGTCACGTATAGAAAATGTCTTACTTCCATCTTTAGTGAAATAAAGTTAGTTCAGTCACCATTTTTTCCGCAATACAGATTTCGCCATTTGGATCCAGACGACATCAGTAAGCCACCATATCATGAAAAAATAAATTAGAATGATCAAAAACATGTTCAAATCAGAGCAGGAATGGTTATTCTGACAAATAGAATAACTGAGTAAAAGCTGTCTATTTCTCAATGGAAGTCTATTGGATTTTGGCTTCTTGGAGCCAGCGGGGACTTCCTGTTTGCAACGTGAGGGGGAGTGGTCACTCTGTTCAGTTCTGTTATACCAGGGATGTCCAAAGTGCGGCCTGTGGGGCAAACACAGCTCACATTCAAATTTCTACCAGCCTGCAGGCTCCTGATATAAACTCAATAAATGTGGCCCTCAGCACTTTCTAAGAACTGTGTATAGATGATATAGGCAATTGGTGCGCACTATTTAAAGATTTGTATGCGTAGGAGCTGTTTTGAATTCGTATTAGTCTTAAGACAGTGTCATTTCAAGTTGTACGTACGTATGTAAATTGTATTTTGTGTTTGGACGTTTTTGATATTTCAGTGCACATGCGAATTCACTCTTGTAAGAACACAGTTAAGCACAAAATATATTGTATGAGTTGCAAATCAAGTTGTACACACACAAATCTACAGTTACACACAAACAGGCAGACACAAGTTACAAATCAAGTATTACGCGCACACAGATCCAGTGAGACCATTTTCCCTCCAAAGAAAAACAAGCATCTTAGCTTTCCTGATTAGAAAATCCCCTCAGGAGGGATTGATGCTGCAACTGTCTTTGTAAAGCCTGGTTTCTCACCTTCACCTGCTGGTCGTACTCTAACTTACCTCCTGAACATGGTTATATCTCTGACTCCATCCCGCTGCTGCTCAGAGCCGGCCAAACCAACGCAACATCACAACATGCAGTTCTTTTATGTGACACCGTTTTTGTTTCAGCTTAAAATACATTTGTCATTAATCTAAGGTTAGCAGTGATTCTAGATTTGGATGTTCTTCTCTGTGGTGCATTTAAGACTGTGTCCTTAAAAGTTTTATTTTTTTTCCTGTTTTTCAGGTGCCTGGTTTCTGGCTTCTAAAAAATGTAATACAGCTGGGTTGTAAAGCAGCAATAAGTATTTCTGAACGTGTCTAAGTACTTTACAATAATGAATTTTTGTTAAGATTATTCTTTGTTCTTTTTTTTCCCTGAAGGTCCAGTGTTAAATGTACAAACATTTACTTTTTCTGAGTGTTTCAGTTGCTTTGAACATCTTTTAGTTTGTTGACTCCATTCAAGTCTATTTGTGAATTTGACTTAAAAAATTTTCATTGCAGTTTTCTGAATATAAATGTGTCATTTCTGTGTGGGGTGGTTAAGATTAAGTTTCATGAAATTGTGTTTGCAAGGAATTAACTTAATAAATCCTCCAAATTCATAAGTCTGTTTCAAATGTTTTTACAAACTCGCTGTGATTCACATGTTTTCTTTTTCTGTTAAAGGTTACTTTCTTGATCTCATCTGAAATACACACAGACGTGTGTTGAAAGTAGGAGTGTAGTCACACCGTTATACCCTTCAAGTAACGCTTCTGTTTCACATGTAATGGTTCATGAATCAAGCTGAGCAATGGCTTGTCATCCTGGCGCGCTCGTGAGCGTGCTTGCACAGCTGTTCTGGGTATATTAGGTCATAAAGCACGAAAAAAATACACACGGTTGTTAATCTGTGCTCAGGTTCAGTACATGAATACTATGTCAATAAATAGATTTAAATCAAACAGTCTGTTGGAGGAAGTTGTTCTCAACTTTGTCGTAATGAAGAAAATTGAACTCTCAAACTTCAAGTTGGGGTTCACTGTTTAAATTATGTAAAAAAAAAAAGATTTCAGAACCTTTTTATATCTTGGTTTTATAATCTGCAGAGCATTAAGAACTAATTTTGAAAGAACACTTGGGAAAAAAAAAGGTTTTAAACATTTGACCATTCACCGTGTGCTGTTCCCCAGCCCGGAATAAAATGCAGGGCTGTGTCAGGAAGAGCACTGGGTGTAAAAATCTCTCCCAAAGCACCTGTGTGATGCAGTGAAAACTACTTTGTTGTGGTGAACAGCAACTTCCAGTGACCGGTGGGAGAGGAATACGGCAATTCTGCTTTTTAAAAACTGTAAATCAAGGAACAATCATGGTTTCTGGCTGTTTGAAGCTCCTCTACTTGAGACGGTCTATTGTAACCTGGTACATGAAGAGCTTTAGAAATCTCTTGGCACATGGTAATGTCCTACATTTATAATTCTTTCCTCATATGCAGTTCCTTTTGTGGATGTGCTGACTCACGGTAGATGTCTCTGTATTTTTTACTGCATTCCAAAAAGTTGTTCTGCAATGGGACACCGTGGAAGTCATCAGGTGTTTAGTAACGTCTGCTCCTTAACAGTGAGCTAAAACCCACCGATTCACTCCAACTGTGATTTGGGTGATGCAATAACCACAGTAAACTGTCGAGGAATGACCTGCTATAGCCATAGGGGCTAAGCTTTAACTTTACGTCTACATTCTGTTGGTGGTGAGTGTACCAATCAAGCACTTTGGCTGAGTTGATATACCTGCCTGTCATACCATCCCTGTCAATCATAATTCTTCCTTCTGCTTCTCTGCCTCTGGCGGTCATCAGTTTGTTTGCAGTGTTTGGGTTCTTTTCTTAGAATAACTTCCAGAGGAATCTGCTGAATCACTGGCTTAGAAATTGGCAACAAAAAAATATGTAGACGGCAATAAAACTTTGCTGAACTGTGACTGTCTGCTATCCGTGAAGAATTGCTGTTGTAAATTTTGAACAGCACGAACAATAGAAATCTCTTCACATGCTTTAATCTTTCGGATACAGATTGTATTGCTTCTTGGCTTCGACGTTGCCAGACTTGCCAGAGGTTAATTGCGATAAAAACAGCTTCTATGACAGTTTTTTAAGAATCTCTGCAAACTTTGAACGTAACGTTTTGAAAGTTGGTGCAATGCACAAAAATGTGTTAGAAGTCGTGTTTTACGAGTTATCCTAACTAAATATTGAAATTTGAACATTTCTATATAATTTTCTCAGCCTTCATCAGCTTTGAAGTATGACTTGTTTGTTGGTTATAAAGAATAGGGTTTGTTGCAACATGTTTTACTAATGCTCTTCATTAGGGGACACAAACAATGGAGCCTTAGAAACATTAAAAAAAAAAATCATATATACGGCCAACTGCTGCAAAGATCTGACCTCTCAAACAAAAGCTGTGTTGTGTCTCAATCTGGTTAAGACCACAAATAACCGACTGGAGGGAAGGTTATTCATGTATCTTCTTTTCCCTTCAAGTCCCTCCACAGCCTCCGTCTAACCCCGTCATCCCATTCTTTACCAAATATACCCTAAGTGTTTTAGCTCATTAAACCCAACTGTGTTCTTCAGTATGTTTTGCTACAGATTCTACAATTGTAGATTTTTAAATCCTTCCTTCCATCAAATGAAGGGCTTCATTAAAATAACTGTAGTCATCATTTCCCTCAAAAAAGTCAAACTTCTTTGATTGGTTGAGCTACAAAGAGTTCTTTTTTCTGCAAAGGCATTAAAAGTGTTTGGTCTTCACTTATTAACAAGTTGCCAACTCCATCCTCTTGTCTTCTCATATCCAGACTGATAATTTTCGGAGTTGTTGAATCAGATGGGAGTGTCACTCTTCCTACAACAGGTGCTCACCATGATTTACTTCCTGCTTTGGTTTTATTTTATTTTTTTTTTAGCTTTTTTATGATATTGCAGTCAAAATAAAATGTGTTTATGTGCAAAGTTATGTGCGTGTAATTGCTCCTGAAACAACAGCTCTTTGGATCTCCTCAATTTCAAAGAGGATTGGATTGGGGCGAGAGGTGTGGTCATGTTAGCATATGTCCCAAACATTTAAAGTTGGCAATAATATTTACCAAAAACTGAACATTTAGATTTATATGAATATCTAAAATTTGGATTTATCTTCATAATTGAAATAAAACTTTGAATTTGAAATTAGGTTTTACATTTATCTTGTTAATATTTTTTATTTAGCATCTTAAACTAGGGACCTTGAAGTCACATTATGATAAATACTGACAAAATGTGACATAAATGAAATACATGGAAAGAAATCTCTAAATATGGTCAAATTGGCACTTAATTTTGATGCGGTCAATTTTTGTAATTTTTTCAAACAGCAATAAATCCTTTTTTTCGGCGCCCCGTCAACATAAATAACCTGCAAATTAACGTCAGCAGCCTTTTTATGTTACTGTTACAAGTACAACTTAATCTCATTCACTGTTCTTTGTTGTTTTTTTTGTAGTGATGGGGTATTAAACTACAGCTTAAATATTTTCACAACATGCATGCTTAAATGCAACTGAGCAGTTAATCCAATGATAAATCTTTCAGTGAATGTAGCTGAGAGACTGTCCACATAGCCACATGTCTTCATAGCATGAGGTGATAACATGTGATGTAAAGGGTTGACATCACTTCATCTGGAATCCAGGAGTTATTGTCTGTCATGCACTGATATCTATCAACTGCATTGGACAGAAGAAAAACAAACCAAGGTCAGTCTTCCAAAAAGGTTTACGTGTATTAAACGTGTCATCAAGAAGATCCATATATTTCACCTTGTTTTCTAGCAATCTTGAATCTAATTGTCTAATAAACTAAATAACTGGGACTCCTGTCAAACAAATCAACGCAAGAAGTAGGCCACAATAAAAGGACTAGAACAATAAACACGATTTTGAAACAAAGTGAATAAAAGTTGAAACCTTCAGTTATGAGTACAAGTTTAATATAAGCATTTTGTGCCAGTTAAAGAAGTCAAACAGAACGGTGTTATGAAAGAATCACTGCATGTGACAAAAAAAAACAATCTATACCCAATTAATCAAACTTAAAGATGGCAACATGCATTAGTCGGCATACATTTAGATTAAAATGTTTTATCCCTTGCTGATTTTTTACATTTGCTCAGCAACAACATTTATTATTCATGTTTACTTTTAGAAGGTATTTTCTTCCAACAGTTTAGAAACAAACCACAAAAGCTATATTATAAAGCTGGTCTCAGTGTTTCAGAAACTGCTGATCTACTGCGATTTCAACCCACAACCATCTCTAAAGTTTACAGAGAATGGTCAAAAAAAGACAAACTATCCAGCGAGCATCAGTTCTGTGGGTGAAAATGTCATGATTGTCTTGCCAGAGGAGAACGTCCAGATTGGTTCCAGCTGATGGAAAGGCAACAGTAACACAAATAACTACTGGTTACAACCACGGTTGTAGAAGAGAAGAGCATCTCTGAACACAGAACACATCCAAGCTTAAGGCAGATGCACTACAGCAGCAGAAGACCACACCGGGTACCACACCTGTCAGCTAAGAACAGGAAACTGAGGCTACAAGTCACACAGGATCACCAACACTGGACAATAAAAGATTGGAAAGATGTTGTCTGTTCTGATAAGTTTCCATTTCAGAATGAAGGGATGGATCCATCCTGCCTTGTATCAACAGTCAGGCTGGTGGTGGTGTAATGATGTGGGGGCTATTTTCCTGAGAGTTGTTGCTGACCATGTCCATCCCTTTATGACCACAGTGTACCATCTTTTAATGCTACTTCCAGCAGGATAACACACCATGTGATAAAGCTGGAATCATCTCAGACTGGTTTCTTGAACTTGACACTGAGTTCACTGGACTCAAATGACCAGATCTTCAGTCACCAGATCTCAACCCAATAGATCACCTTTAGGATGTGGTGGAACAGGAGATTGGCATCATGGATGTTCAGCCGACAAATCTGAGGCAACTGTGTGATGCTGTCATGTGAATATGGACCAAACTCTCGGAGGAACCTTGTTGAATCAATGACAGCAAGGATACAGGCAGCTCTGAAGTAAAAAGAGGGGTTCCACTTTGTGCTAGCAAGGTGTGCCTATTAAAGAGGCCAGTGAGTGTAGTTTATCGACCCCTTTAGTAAAGCAGTAAGTAGCGGTTAAGGGAAAAAGGCTTGTTGGATTTCTGCTCATTTGAGTCCAGGTTGCGGGGGCAGCAGTCCAGAGTTCAAAAGTCTTAACTTTGGTAAAGACAACAGGTGGCATCAACCAATCGGGGACTGAGCTTTGGGCACGTGACATGTTCAGTGGCTCGATCAGCAGGGGAAATCCAAATCCAACATCTGATCATTCTCCTCCTGAACTTTATATATTTTTCATGTCATCGAGACAGTAATAAAAAAAGTCCGCAAATTTTATTCTTATTTTTCTTTTTTCCGTTCTCGGACAACAAGTCTTGAAACTGTGAGCAGCAATTTCTATATAGAGGCAGCTGATGCGAATTTGACGCGTGAATCGTGTTCGGTGTGAACGCAGCATTAGAAAGCCTTGCATTGGCTTGATGGAGCCATAAACCATGAACCAAAAGCTATACCTGCAAATGCATGAAATGCACTTATTTGTGTATCAGTTTATAGTTCTTTAATTAAAAATAAGAAAATGTATTTAAAACATGCTATTGTGTGCCATTGTAGTTGTCTTGTAAATTGGTTTTTCCATCTGCATGTGTCCAGTCAGTATCTGGTTACCATGATGCATATGGTATCTGTTTTATGGTGATGCCAGATTATAATTAAATGCTTTTATTTTCAAGTTCAGTTGGTGCTTGCAGAAACCCACTGCTTTTATAAACCAGATGGTCTTTGTAATTTGATGGTTAAAGAGTATCACCAAAAACTAAACTGATGTTTACAAGGTTAACTGTGCTTGTTGACAGTTCTGCTTACTACAGTTTTCTTCAGCAGAAGTACAATTACAAATAATAACTAATCGTCAGAACAAGCTGTTTGTAACTTTTGGTCTCTTTTTGAACGTTCACCGAAACCTATAAGGGTTGCGCATTTAAAATGTTCTCTTTTTGGGAAAAAAAAAACCTTGAATCAGGTGCTGTCTTTGTTGAGTGCTGGAGCAGAGCAATGCATGGCCCCCTGCAGTGGTGTCAATGAATTGTCAGGCGTGTTGACTGCTCCTCCATGACTCAAGGTCACATTACAGCTCCAAAGTGTCAGGAGACCTGAAGAGACTTGAGGACATCGATAAAATGAGTTCTCTATCAACTTCTGTGGGATACCAGCATCAAAGACCGAGTCTTTCATGAATAATCTCAATAAGTTCTTAATAAATTGTTTGAATTTCTCACCGTTGGCTCTCCGATCATTCGGGGTGCAGCATACAAAATTCCAGCTTTGTAGATCAACCAAATCCTTTTTCATTTGTCATCTGTGTGTTTCTATATGTAACATCATCCTCCTCCCTGCTCCTAACGCTGCTGTCAACCCCCTCGGACGTCCATCATGGCCGCATTGGCAGCCTGCAGGAGTGAGGCCTCTGAAGACCAGCTTTTCTGAATAGTTCAGTTCTCACCAGTTGCTCGCCTCCTGCTGTGGCTCAGCACCTTACATCTGTCCGGCTGGGACTCTGCCAAAGCTCACTGATTGAAAGGGAAGCTCTGGCAGTGTCTCACATTTCTCAGCTCAGTTTTGATGCAATACTCTCAATTGATCATCAGCTTGTGTCACAGCTTTGCATTGAGCTGCTGGTCATCGCTTCAGAAGGCTGATGATCCACCAGATCTTGGTCCATCATGACGAGGCACAACGGGAGAGGGACACATTGTTGTTTCATTCTTTCTTCACCATTAGTGTTGGGGGCATAACTGAATCAAATGAGTTTGGATTAAACCGCTTGCTTGCTTGCTCTTGGTCTGTCCCTCTCAGTGCTGAAGTGCCGGTGCTGGAATGCAGCTATGGCGGTCGTTCCTGGCTTGTTGATCTTTGAAGTCATTGGCCAGGCATATATTCCACCTCATGGTTACACCCTCAGCTCCTTAAGCTGGTGATGACACACATGCTTAGCAGACAAAGTGCCTAGACCACCCGGGCTTTGGGTTCCCTGACCTTGTAGGTTAGCTGTGAAAAATAACTCAGGGCATGAAAGAATGCCTCTTATGTTGCACATCAGGTCAACCTGCTGCCCCACCATGGTGAAGTTCAATATATCCTATGAGCCTTTTATGCAAAACGTTTGTAATATCCACATATAACGGAGTCCAGAAGTGTTTCAGATTCTTTTGTTGTACATTTTTCAGTTTTTTGTGCCTGTGTATTACGAAAGGTCAGAAGGAAAAAAAAAGCTTGACTGAAGCTCTGCAGCACTAGAAAACAAACCCACTTTCATCCACTGATCTGAAGCTGGCTTTGCAAAACTTATCATTCTGTCCAATCTCATATCAAAGAAAAACAAAATAGCAGCAATGTCTTGGTCTCTTGGTCCGTGACATTCTGGCAAAATGGTGATAGATTTACAGCAACTTATTTTGCTTCTCAGCTGTTTGAGGTGTCTGTTAAACAGATTGCAGCATCGATTTCTGGGAAGACAGATGGTGCTGTGCATGCATAAAAACTGAAGGAATGAGGAATTCTTCATCTCAGCTGATCACATTTTCTATATATATTTGGCTGCATCCTTGTTGAACGTACTGTGGGTGAGAGCTGTATTCCTGGCTTTTTTCAGTAGCCTCGTAGTGTTTCTGGACGCAGCTCAAAGCAGAGAACATGCAGGAAGTGCTTGACATGAAGCTCAAACATGTACAAAAACAGGATGAGGCAGAACTTATTTTGTACCTAAAAATTAGCAGATGATTTGAGCAACAACGTTTGAGAGTTTTTTCATCCATGGAGGGTGAACGCAGACACGCTGAGGGAGTTTGAATTTAGACCATATGTGCTGCCTTCAAAGTGTCCATTCTCCTGTGAGAGATGTGAAGTTGGCTTTGTTGAAATGTATTTATTCTTCTCTTTGTTGCACAGACTGAGGTCTTTCCAGGCCTTGCAGCTCTGTGTGGCTCCGTGCCCTCCCTTGTAGCCTCTGTCCTTTCAAGTGATCATTATTTGCTGTGATTGACACTTTGGGATCGCGTGCATTTTGCTGATGAGAATTTCAGGGGCCTGGCGCTCGTGATGCTTCAGTGATTAGTGGTACGTCACCCTACAGTCATCTGGGGGGGGGGCAGTCAGAGATCAGTTTCAAATACTCTATGGCTTTCATCACCAAAGACAAGCCAGCCTAACTTGCTGTCCAGGAGTGTGCAGATCAGGAGACACCTTTAAAGGGGTAGGAAACCTCTGCTACTCCATAAAGACCTTCATCTGACTGATCTGTGCTTCAGGAACAGCTAGAGAGAACTGATGCTCGAGCACCTGGTACTTTGAGATATTTTCAAACCTTTGTTTGAAACACATTAATATGTAGCAGTCTTTCAGCTGCAAACATCGTGGTCTGGAAGAACTTCACTTTGTGATGGAATGGGTCTGGTAAAATCTCTGACAGAGATCAGTTTCAATAATATCTGTTATATTCGTAAATAGTCCTGTAAAAACTTTCATTTCTCACATTTTTCCCTTTTTTATACTGGTAAAGATTTTTCTGTCTCTAATTTTAGTCCACGTCTTTTATCTGACAATGTTTAAAACAGATTTATTTTTACCTATTTACTTGCTTAGTTAAACATTTCATTGGTTCAAACCCGATCAAGCAAAAAACTCAAGAGAGTGATCCAGAATAAACAGCAAAATGAAAGAAATAAAAATCAGCAAATGTCTGATTTAAAAAATTCTAACATTGTTCAGGAAGCCTTAAAAACTACTTTCATAGATTATAATAAAATGGGCCCAATAATAATTGATCTTTTCAAAGTAAAGTAACTTATGTTAGAGACATTTGCCTCATTGAAACAAAAAAACCTGTGAGGTTTTTCTGTACTGCAGGATGACTGTTGCAAGCATGTGAGTAGCCTAAAGCGTGTTACTTCTTAATGGATTTCCTCTTTAGTGTTCTGCCACTTAATTTGATCAAAAGTCAACATTTGTTAGCATGCCAGTTAAATTTCTTTAACTGTTCATTAAAGGCAGACATGCAATGCAGCACAGTGGTCCACCTTGAGAAGCTTGATTGAGTAAAACACATTTCAAACACACGTGAGCAGCTGCAGCACAGCCTTTCCTTTGCCTGTGCCTCTGGAGTCGGCTTAATGGTCAGCAGTGGGTCAAATTGTGCTTGAGGTGTGCCCTCCATTGACCTCTGGGTCACATACCCTGCAAAGTTGCAGTTGTAGCGGCCTTGTTGAGGTTTACATTAAAAAAGTAAACCAGGGAGGATAGTGGGAGGGGAAAGAAGGGAGAGGATCATTCCTGAGCCATGGTGAGCTGGTGGAGTTGTTGGTGGTGGGTGTGTGCAGGAGACTCCACCACCCGTGGTACTGGCCACCAGTACCTCCCCTTGCTCATATCAGAACCTGGCAGGAGCTGCAGGGGAGAATGGCAGGAAATCGGATCCAAACAGTGGCACTTTAAAACTTCTTGTTGACTTGAAGCTTCATGAGATCCTCGTCAAGACTTCATCACAGCTCAGCACTGGCATCCTTCTTCACCACCTGAACTTGTCAGTTTTTTTGCAGCAACACCAGACCTCAGAAACAAAAAATTCAAAGCTTTTTCATCCAAAAAGGTAAGCTTTTTTCAACAGAAAACATTTAAAAGACAAAATTGTGTTTTTCTTTCTTCTTTTTTTTTTTTAAATAAAAACATCTTTTCTGTACGGTTCCTCAGACATGAAGATTTTAGCCTGTGTTGCCTTCTTACTTTTACTCTGGGGAATATGGGGTCAGAGCAATCGTAACGCTAAATCGAGTGGCAAGTCTGTGAAGAAGGCTGGTGCAAACCTGGGAGGTGATGCTGCCCAGCCTCCACCCGGGGCGGGCGTCACTGCTGGAAGCAGCAGGAGCAGTGGAGGGCCAGCTGATTCTGAACAGGAGGTTGCTGCAGCAGCTACTCGTGCAGCTGGACAGCAGACGGACAATATGAGGCTTCACTTCCTCAGGAACACCCAAGTTACGTGTAATGATGGAACTGCAGCTGGGTGAGTGTCTCTTATTGAAACATGTTTTTTTTTAAGGAATGGCCTTAAATTGACCTTCTTCTTTTCCCCCTCTGGATCTGCAGCTTTTACCTGAAGGAGTTTAGAGGAAGCCGCAGGTGGATTTTATTTCTGGAAGGTGGGTGACCACAAAAACCTGGTGTTTCAAACATAATCCTATGGGATTAAATCTCCAGGATCCTGAGCTGAAATCGGGTATCTCAAACCAAATTTGATCCTGTGGTTTGAGATCCAGTCCTGCCTTTATTCTAAATTGAAGGCCTCTTTTGGATATTTAAAAACTTTGGATTTAATCCTGAATTAATTTAATCCAGAGAATTAGGATTATTATGATCCCACCTCAGGCCAGGATCTGAGGCTGATCCTGTGTCCGTTTTTCCTTATAAATTGGGGTCGGTTTGGTGGTTTCTTGTTCCTTATTGAAAGAGGCCTTTGTTATCCCTATAATGTGTTTAATCCTCATCCAAAGTTTTGAAGTACCGGTTCAAAGGATTCATTTTATCTACTGAGGTTTGATGATTTCAGTTTTCCATCTTACCAACCTCCCTTTAATTTTGACTTGAAATTTTATTCTGAAAAGATTTTTTTCAAAGAGTAAAGACAATCCAAAGTATAATCATCCATCCATCCATCCAACTTCTTCCACTTATCCTGCCGAGAGGGCAGCAGTCTAAGCAAAGATGCCCAGATATTGGGCTTCCAGACTTCCCTCTCTCCTGCCCCTTCCTCCAGACCCCCAAGTGTTCCCAGGGAGGCCTCCAGGAGGAGGCATTAGGACCAGATAGCTGAGTCACCTCAACTGGTTTCTCTCATGTAGGAGCAGCTGCTCTGCTCTGAGCTCTGTCCAGGTGACTATATCATCAAGAAGAAGAAATGGGGCATCTTTCTCTCCCTCCTCACAGGAGTGATGGGCTCACTTCGGTCTTCCCCTTTCACACATCAGTAACTTTAGTCAACTATTTTTAGGTGGCTGGTGCTGCTATAGCAAAGAGAGCTGTGATGCAAGATACCAAAATATCCCCCGACTAATGAGCTCATCGGTGTGGCCCCACACTAAAAGAGGTCGGTCATCTTACTGGCTTTTTTAACGCACATACTGTATATGTGCATGGAAACGTGTTTCCATGGTGACATGGTTTTAACATGGATTTGCTGAGACTGGATGTCTTGCAGGAACTGGAATACTGTCTTCACGAGCAGAGGAAAATCCACACTGGTATAATGCAAACCTTGTGTAAGTATTACTGTGTGTGCATGTTTGTGTCCTTTTATTTTCCTTGAATCTGGGGGGATTACGGTTATGACATACTGTAGACACTGTTGGTGTGGCAGTGCATCCATTTCCTGAGATGCGTCCTCATTGTTCCAGCATTGTTTTAATTGCTGTTGCAGCCAGCCTTCCTCGTCCTTCTTTGCAGAGATTTAAAGCAGACCTTCACCTGCAGGACTGGGTGAAAAGGCTCCGAGACCCTCTGTTTCCTACATTTTGCATACCTTAAGCCAAATATTGCTGCAAAATCTTAAAAACAGCTTTGAGCAACATTTCATCCTGGTTTCTAAAAGAATTTTGTGTTCCTGTGATTTGAAGTCCGTTCCGCTGTTCTCTCACCCATATACCTGTTTCTGATCCCTACAGATTCATCCCGTACTGCTCCAGTGATGTATGGACCGGCACCAGTCCGGCTCCGACTCCCCCCACAAGGCAACGACAAGGAAGAGACAAAATCAAAGAAAGAAACACAAACATAAGTAAGGATTTCAGTGTGTTTACTCCCATTTTCCTGTTCCCCGTTAACCTCCCCGTTTGTCCATACAGCGGAGTATTCCTTCATGGGCTCTCTGATCATCCGTGAGGTCATCAAAGATCTCATACCAAAAGGAATCAAGATGGCCAAAGTTATCATGCTGGCTGGCACCAGGTGAGTCTTTTTCTCCGTCAGTGCAGCTGTTGCTTCTTACTTGTACCTTTTTGGACCCATGATAAGCAAATATTGAACACCACATAATTTGGTGCCTTCTTTTTCCCGCTCTAAAGATGTTTACAATAATCTGTGATGACTAGTGACATAACACGCATTGTATCATCCTGGAGTTGTGAAACTCCTCCCTGTTTCCCATGCTCATTTTGCATGTGGGACACAAGTAACTGATTCGTTTCTTGGTTCTGCTGCAGTGCCGGAGGAACTGGCGTTCTGCTAAACATTGAGCGGGTCGCCAGCCAGCTGGGGAACCTTGGCATGGATGCTCAGGTCCGAGGTCTGGTAGATTCTGGCTGGTTTCTAGAGAGTAAACAGGAAAGACCAACAAACTGCCCTGAGACTGTTTCCTGTTCTCCTGAAGATGCTATTAAGATTGGGCTCAGGTAAAGAAGTGCATCACAGAGTGTGGATGGAGGCCCTTTTCAAACTCTTATTTGTGGGTCATTATTTTTATGTTTCCTGTAAATTTGGCCTTTCAGATTGTGGAATGGGGTTGTGCCAGAGCGATGTCAGCAGCTCTATAAGAAGGGGGAGGAGTGGCAGTGCTTCTTTGGTCACAGACTGTACTCAACTTTGACCTGTGAGTTGAAATGTTGTAGCTTGGTGCTTAATTGGGGCAGTAGAAACCGAAATGGCACAACAATACTTTCAAACTCTGAGTATTGTAGTGAGTAAATAAAGTCAAACACTCACAACAACAGTCTCCAATCACTCAACTTCTAGTCGAGCAAAAACTTTTCCTTTGAGTTGTAGTCTCCGAGTTCATATAGCAACAAAGACGTTAAAAGAAAATCAATGTTTGATGATTAATTCAAACTCATCTAAACATGTTTAAATAGACACGGAATCTCTTATTTTTAGCCCAGAAGATGGTTAGAACGGGGTTCACATGTTGAAGTACCCTCACACAACAATCTTATGGCTTGAAGAAGTAGACCCAACAGGGGAAGGGGGGACTCGGATGAATCCAGTACAATCAGAGGATTTATAATGAAAACGCCAGCCCATCACAAGACGCATGGAAGACACTTCCATGGTGAGAGCGGGGAAGCCACGCCTTAAATACTGAAACCTAGCCAAGCTGCAAAACAAAAACAACCCTGAACCCACAAACATAAGAGGCAATCTATAACACAGAATGGTTTAATTTGTTTAGTCACACTCCCAACTATATTTTTTTCTATTGTAAAATTGTTCTCAGTGGTCTTTTAATTATGATTATGCTGTTTTTAACCAAAATCAAAAAGTCTGAATCGTTTCTAAGACACAGTTTCTGCACTACAGCAGGAGTTCATCACTGAGTTGTGGGCAGGACAGTTGCAGCAGAAGTAAGCCTCTGCTAATATCCCATCATCCCCTTGTTTACGCTCTCTTCTGCTAGCTTACAGCCCCTTACAAGCCCAACCTATTATTAGCAGTGCAACAAAAATAGAGAGCAATATCCGAGCCATCCAGCCGTGCAGTTTTGAGTTTAAATTCCAGCTCAGACGAGCAAAACGAAGACGTTAATGGATCTATTTGTTTGCAAGTGGATGCATCATAATTGTAGCAGAACAGAGACCTTAGCCGCCCATGACAGTTGCTGCCTCTTAACTGAGCTTTGTAAGAGCATTTTTTTCATCTGCTCCTGATTTATAACGATTTGAATAAAGAAATACTCAGAAATGCAATTTTAAATTACTTAATACATGTCCTCCATCATGAGAAAAATGCTACAAGAACATATTAAAAACACAATTTTCATCTTCTTTAAGATCAGTCTGCAAATCCTGTTAAAGCTGCAAAAGAAACAGATGATTGTGTGGAGGAGCTAAGTTTGAAAACAAATGTCTGTCTGTTTCAGTGATATTACATTGTGTGTTTTGTAGTCCTATTTCTGCTGATTAGTAAAGGCAAAGTCTAACAATCCATCACCCACATCAGTCTATCAGTTCTAGCCTTGGCAAAGGGAACAATACTGCCGCCTAATGGTTGGCGCTGGTTTTACAACAGAAGTGTACATGATGCCATTGAAGATCTAGAGCATTGGACTTGCATTAAAGTCTATAAAGAACTTTGAATTGTGTCGATGCTTTATCAATTTACCTGCAAAAAAAAAGCTATTTTTGGGGCCAAAGATCTTTTTTATTAAATTTCACAAAGCTGTTCATCCTATAATAAAAAAAGTCTTATTTTCTTTTTTTTATTTCACTTTTTTGTGACATTTTAACTGCTGAACAAGTTCCTTAATCTGATTGATTAAGCAGGATTTGAGGACTGCTGTATGCTGATTCTTTGGTTTCTTTCCTGCAGCCCCTCTGTTTGTGGTGCAGTGGCTGTTTGATGAGGAGCAGCTGCGAGTGGAAAACATCTTCATGGGAGCACAACGCCTCTCCGATGAGCAGTGGCGATACATTCAGAACCTGGGTTTGGAGCTCAAAAACTCCTTGAGAGATGTCACGTGAGTTCGGAGCTGAATTTTCAGCCTCAAACTCCATCAGGTTCCAACATTTTAACCACCCAAAGATGGATTTGTCTGCTTTTCTGCTTCTTCCAGGGCTGTATTTGCTCCGTCGTGCCTCTCCCACACTGTCATCACCAAAAGGTAATCTTTCTCATCTCAGCTTTTTGCTTTCATTTCTAATCAAACTTCTCATCACCAAAGAATCCATTAGGACATGTTTCTGTTATCATTCACACTTTGTGACCTGCAGTAAATGGATGAGTTTTCAAGTCAAAGGCACCTCTTTGCCCCGTGCCCTGCACTGCTGGGACAGAAGTCTGGAGGCAACGCGCAACAACAGAACCCTTGCCAAAGGCTGCCCTTTCCACCTGGTGGACACCTGCCAGTGGCCTCAGTGCAACCCCACTTGCCCAGCCTTGGTGGACCAGGCCACCCAGCAGGAGCTCACTCTGCTCCAGATGCTGGTTGCCATGGGTCTTGACCTGCAGAAGCTGGGCTTGGATCCCCAGGGAGATGCAGACTCTCTGGCCAGCATGGTCAGCAACGGTGGCTAAGCATAGCGGCTGAAGTAAAGTGTCAGAGAGCTGAATGGATGGAAATAAGATGTGATTTCAGTGTAACCATGGACATTCAGCAGAAGTCTGGTTACTACATTTTGTTCTGCTCAGCATTCCATTATACTCCACATGTTAGCTCCATCTGTGACCACATCAGGCTGGAGGGAGTGTGGCTCCGGGGGTTTGTGTTGTTGAGTGGGGCCCCTAGTGAACATCAGAGGAAAGTTGGGTCAAAGCTGCTGAGCCTGATGATGTTTGACCTGTAAAAACTGGCTTGAGGCAACCTACAAGAAGCTTTATTCCCGATGGCTTCACTTTCTAAAAC
Organism: Adrianichthys oophorus; assembly: GCA_036245035.1. NCBI lineage: Eukaryota > Metazoa > Chordata > Actinopteri > Beloniformes > Adrianichthyidae > Adrianichthys > Adrianichthys oophorus. The sequence goes on along the minus strand of BSAI01000009.1, from coordinate 2,736,937 downwards.
TAAAGCATGTTAGTAGAGTTCAAAGTGACAGACGTCGCCATCAGACGTCCTAACATTTTATTCATTTACTCTGTCAAATAAGAACCGGATCCATCGTTTTTAGTGTTCAGGTAGAAACAAGTAACATATTTGGAAAAGATCATCAAATTATTTAACTTTTTTGTTCAAGACACTGCTGTGGTTTTCAGACATTTTTCATAATTAGCTTCTAATTTTGTGTAAGCATATATGGTAGTTGACACTTTTATTCATATTTTCTATGCATGCAAAACTAAAATAATTAGTTTGATGTAGTTTTGGTTATAGGTCTACTAAAAATGATTGCAGTCCTTTCTTATTTAATTGTATAGTCCATAACATTTTGGAAAGAAAAGACAGCTTGAGAAACTGGTTTCAGAATGGAAAACACACACATTTATGATCAACTTCTACTGGAAAGTGAAGGAACTACCGGGAGTTTATTTGCGTTTCTCTTTATTTCCAAACACAAGTTTTTTCCTTCTGACTCCTGGAATACTTTAAATTTACAGATGTTGCATTATTTTACTGAGTATTTGCAGTACTGAACTCATGTAAGTGCAAAGAAATGAAATAAAAAACTATTGTTTTGCTTTGGTCTTTATTAGTTTTTACTTTAATATCCATACATATTTTAAATGTGAAGCCATTAGTGATGTTTATTCAAACAACTAACTAAAAAACAATGAAACTCTTCCATTATTTGACAAACTCAACAGTATTTTTGATATATTAAGTGCACCCCCCCCCCCCCCACACACACACACACAGGAACTGCAGAATGAAATCACTTTTTTCAATATTTAAACAACTATTTAGACAACTTTTAGCCTGCTTTTCAAAAAGAACCACGCATCATGACTAACCTTAAATGGCAGATCATAAATACATTAAATAACAGGATTGTTTTTTGATGAAAAGGGCCTAAAACTTAGTAAATTTAGCTAAATAAACATTTGGGGGGAAATGGGGCAACCGTGTAACTGGCATTGTTGACTGGAAAATGGTGACTGTTCCATCTGTCTGCCATCTGGGAATTATTAAATGAATCTGATTATTTGACAAAACCATCAACATTTAGTAAAAGAAAAACCTTTTGATCTTAAACGTACGACCATAGATTTGGTTGTAATGTATCAGTCAGTTTTTTAAAAAATGGATTATCATCTATGTATTTGTAAGGAAAAAAATAATTGTTTATTTATGAACAAGACTATTCTGTCTTGTGTGTAAAATAAAAAAATAAAAATCCGAAAATGCTTTCGGCTAAATCCACGGTCTCTTTCAAATAGTTAATAGAATTCCAAACACCGTAAATATGCTTAAATTCTTGCGATATAATTTAAGCTTCGAAACAAAACGATAAATCGTTTGAGTTAGAGACGGTGTGTAGCATCTTCACTCGTATGGATCTTTGATTTTTTCCCCCCCATAATGCACTGCGCTTTCTATCTCCTTCCTCTTTCCGCCATATTGCAGAACCGGTGAGATGTCATTTTTTAACATCACTCCTAATCTTGAAAGAATCCAAGCCATCTGAGTGTTAAGAACTTCGCTTTTTGGTCCACGTGAAAGCATGATGTCGTAGTTTTGTTTTTGTATGATTATCGTTTAATTTAATAATAAACTTTGCAGATTTGTTAAAGTTCACACACCAGTTCTGTTCGGCCTGGAAATGAGTGCGTTCCCGCACCCCGTGAACCTTAAGCTTCGCCTCGAATAGAGCGCAGTTTCTTTTGGAATAAAGAATAATCTTTTTGCTGTCCGCCAGAGTGTGCGCGACGAACAGCTTCTTCTCCGTCGTCATGTTATTTGCCATTGTGTTGTGAAAACGCTTCTCATGTCGGTGGAGTCGGCTAGGCTAGCGCAACAGAGAACGAGGAGACTGCTCACTCACAGCGTGTACAGTAGTTAGTTTGAGCTTCTTAAATCGTGCACTATCAAACATAAATACAATCAGTTAGGCAACTGCCTGTTTAGATGTCCATCCGCCCAGGCCTCCCTGTCCATCAATTTGAGGACGTTCTAAGTGAAACAGCGCTATAAGGTTGCGTCAAAGTTCGAGATAAAACCGTAACTGAGGAGAATTAGCCATTGCTTTTAACGTCCCTGTGTAAGTTGTGTTTGTAACACACTGTGCTATGTTTGCAGGCATCATGGTGCGCATGAACGTTCTCGCAGATGCTCTGAAAAGCATCAACAATGCAGAGAAGCGTGGGAAACGCCAAGTCCTCATAAGGCCCTGCTCCAAGGTTATAGTGCGCTTCCTAACCGTCATGATGAAACACGGTACGATGCTTTTTCAGGAGGTGCACTTTCTGAGTGATGGTCTGCAAAGCATCATCGTAATATCATTGAGTGCACTCTGAATTCCTCCCTTTACCAGGTTTTCACGAGTGTGTGCTTTCTCTTTGCTCTCACAGGTTACATTGGAGAGTTTGAAATCATCGACGATCACAGAGCTGGAAAAATTGTCGTCAATCTCACAGGCAGGCTGAACAAGGTAAACCTTCTTGAACACTTGTTGAAAGTTTGTGGATTAGTCTCATGAAGAGAAGACAGCACTTGTTCTGATGTTCTGTCTGTTAACATTTGATCAGGGGACTTTGTATTTCTCAGAATGGGAACATTTGAAGTCAGATTAAGTTAGTCGCTCCAGGTTTTGAGTTTATTGTGTTCTTAAATTTACAGAAACCCCAATGATTTCTGTTAAGGTCTGTTACGATATTCTTGTCGTTCTGTCATAACTATGATGCTGCTCTTCTCGTCTCTTTCAGTGTGGTGTGATTAGCCCACGTTTTGATCTTCAGCTCAAAGATCTGGAGAAGTGGCAAAACAACCTGCTGCCCTCAAGACAGTTTGGGTGAGAAAATAACCATCAGTTGCTAAATTGGGTCACATAGCAGGACTTTTTAGCTTTAGGCATTCTTGAAAAACAGAGATCAGATCCAGGAAAAAAAAATGTTTTTGTTAGGCAGTGAAATTGTTTTCATGATGTGTATTAGTGCAGAGATCCCCTCACTCTGTTCTTTTCAGTTAGAGGAGGCTGAGATGAAGCAGAAATATAAGAGTTCCAGTGTCTTTAGCTTAGATCACTGTTTGTTCTTGGAAGTGGTGGTATTTCTTGTGAGGGAGACAGATTTGAGCCAGGCTTTGTCTACATGCAGTTTTCTGACATTTTAACTTGAACGGAAGTGGAACCAGTTTTGTGAAAAATGTTGTTGGGGAACACAGCATTTTTAGTTTTAGTTTTAACCAGAATCAGCAACATCTCTGGTCTGTTTTAGTGAACATAGTTATCAGTAAGAGTTTTAGATAATGTTTGAGTCTCAAGTTTTTGTATTTTTTCTAATGAAATCTTTATTGAGGCTTCTTTACTACCAAACATTACAGAAGTCAAGTTCTGTAGATGAAAGCAGTGTGGTCATCATGTCATAAAGCTCGTTGTAGCTCTGTTGAATCAAAGTTGTCGGTGATGTTGACAGAGATGGAGACTTGGACTAAAGACCTCGGCTTGAGATATTTACATCTCACATGCAGATACTTGAAACTTCAGATTTGGACTTGAGAACCATGTTCACAAGTTTGTGTTTGGACTTTCCCATCCAGGATTAAAGAGGAAAAGATTTCTTTCCAGTCTTACTGCATTTCTATTTGTGGGGAAGCAGATACACCACCTGCCTGTTATTGTGGTCCTCTTACTTTGAAGTGGTGCAATAACAATAAAATACAAACTTTAACTACAAGTTTGAGGAATTGAGACTTGGACTTGTTAAAACAGTCATCTCTGAATGTTATTCATTCTCCAGCTAATATGTGGCAGAAAAGATCCACTGTACCTTGTTCACTTATCATAATCAGTCATTTTAAAAACCCAGTCAGGTGAAAATTGTGTTTTTAGTGTTTTTAACATGTTCCTGTGGCATTTTCTTATGATGGAGGACGTGTATAAAGAAAATGATTAGAATTGCATTTCTGAATATTTCTTTATTCAAATCGCAATGAATCAGGTGCAGATGGGGAAAGAAAAAAAGCATCTCTTCAGCATCTACTGAAGCAAGGTTAGCTGCAAAACAAGTAGGATGGTAGCCCTCGAGGAACAGGGTTGGAGACCTCTGGTACAGGGTGTACCCTGCCTTCGCCCACGAGTGGCCGGGTTAGGCTCCGCCACCCCTGTGACCCCGAAATGTACAAAACGTGTTTAGAAAATGAATTAATGAATATTTTTTACTTGAAGTCTTTGATCATTGAACAATTTTGTAAATTTGCTGTATTTTATTAATTGTGTGTATAAAAAACACAAGACGCAAAAGACTTTTGGCAAATATAAAAGATCCATCAAATATAAAGCAATGGTTCATTAATTTCCACCAAAAAAGTAGGTCACTGTCCCGTGAAATTGGCTTCTTTCCTGTGTACCAGCGCATTTCAATAAGTGCATCAGTGCCTGCTCTGTGATGCTACTGTGATTTGAGTGTTCGATTCTGTCCATATCCCGTCTTTTGTTGCATCTGATGAGAGAAGTGCCTGTAGAATAGTGTGAGGTAGTTGCAGGAGTCATTGCTAAGGCAGAGCTGGTGCTAGGTTGAGGATCTGATTCTGAATAGACTGAGTAGAGGACTGAGATAGACGCCGCACTTGCATGAAATCTGAGCACATTTGAGGATTTTTTTTTGTATGAAGGATAAACTGCAACAGAAGTATAAATACTCATTTTAGTATCTATAGTATCGATACACAGATCTATACACCTACCACTACCATGTTAGTCTTTGTTTTCCTTGTGTGAGCTGGCATCTGGCTCTAAACTGTATGGCTGGATAGATCCAATCTTGCTCGCAATTTTCATTGCATTGCTAGTGTTAGCTTGGGGTTTCAAGCTAGCAGGAGAGTGGAAGAAAGGAGACAATGGGATGTCAGTTGAAGCTTACTTATGTGCCAGCAGTCCCACCCACAGCTTGGAAGCAAATTTCTTATCATAAAAGACCACTGGGAGCACTTTTACAAAGATCAAAATATATTTGGAGAGAGACTTTAAATATAGATATTTATTTATAAACAAAAGATCACCAGCAAGATCATAAGCAAAAAAGCAGTGTTCTTTAGAGTTAGACAAAGGAGCTGTTTCTGTAGACCTGTCAATCAATCCTCCTCTGTGCCACGTCTCCTATACGGAATGCATGCAGATTGACACATTTACATACACTTTCAATCTCAACCAGGTCTTTGTTTTCCTTCTATAACACTCCCTGCTCTGCTCCATTCTGATGCATCCACTTGCAGACAAATAGATCCATGTACATTTCGTCTTTGTTTTGCTCGTCTGTTCTGGAATCTGGCTTCTAAACTGTACCGCTGGATAGCTCCAATACTGCACGTCATTTTTCTTTTTGGCTCCCATAATGTTAAAAGAGGGACCACAGTACTATGATACCTGTGTTTGAACTCGCCTTCATGTATTTCTCTTTTTACCGTTAGTTTTCTGCCAACCAATTCATGCACCAGTGGGAGGTGGTTATTAAATTTTGGTCATTTCTTCTGCTGTCCTGCAGCTCTGCTGGAGACATTCTTGGTGACTTTTGTGCATTATGGGAAGGATGACCCACTCATGGATTTAATGTCCCACTCCAAACATTATTTTTCCTTTTTCAAGGTGTCCCCTGTGCTCTTTTTATTATGGATATGCAGTTTTTAGCCAAAATGAAATAAAACATTTTACATTTTTTAAGGCATATTTTCTGCAGCGCAGCAGTTCATTCATTCAGAATTTGCCTCTTAAGTTGTGGGTGGGACTGTTGGTGCAGAAGTTAACATCCCAATTTCACATCTACCCTTTGTATACACGCTCTGCTGGTAGCAATAGCACCTCACAAGCCTAAGCTAACATTAGCGCAGCAAAAAAAAAAAAAAGAGAGCAATGTCAGAGCTATCCAGCTGTACGGTTTTGAGCCAGACACCAGCTTAGATGAGGACAATGAAAAGGTTAATGGGTCTATCTGTCTGTGAATGGATGCATTAACATTGGAGTGAAGCTGAGACTTTGGACCACCTATGGGAGTTGCTGCATCACAAACCTGAGCTTTTTCAAACGGCCCCTTAGCCATCACTATTTAAATACGTTTAAAAAAAACCTCAAACACTTTTAATTTTTATTTCATTTGCATATGTCAATCATGAGAAAAATGCTACAAGTACGCTAAAAACACAATTTTCATTGGAGTGAGTCTTTAACTTCTCCATGGGTCATGGAGTAGTGGTTTTTCTATTTGCTTGGAGGGCAGAGAACCAACACAGTTAAAGGGAGATGTTTGGTCCAGTCTGCTCACAGACTTTTGTTGCTTAAGGTCAAAGTAGAGTCTGCTGGATTCTTCAGGCTAAGCGGTTTTTGGTTTTTCAATATTGCATTACTAAATGAGTGTTTCTGGAGATTGAAAGAAAACTCTTCATCCTGCTGTGGTTGTTCTGAGCCCATGCTAACTTTAAAATCTTCCTTTAGGTACATTGTGCTGACCACCTCAGCTGGCATCATGGACCACGAAGAGGCCAGACGGAAACACACAGGAGGCAAAATCCTTGGATTCTTTTTCTAAAGTGTAAAGAACTGCAAATAAAAACAACTAGAGAAAACTGCCGGTCTGTGATTACTTTTCTATGTGAAGATGACTTGTGAGAAATGAGAGAGCTTCAGTCTGAAATATTACCCACAATCCCCAGAAACTGGGAAGCTGGAAATCCTTCAGCTGTTAAAAATGTCAGTTTAATTTTGCAGGAGATGGTCTAATGTCTTAAAGGTTTACGGTTCAATATTCAAAACGTGTGTGCTTTTTGGGTGGTTCCTGGAATTGCAGTTCATGGCTTTACATTGGTGCCCTCCACATTCCTGATGGAGGTCCAACAAGCAAACCCAAATGATCAACAACCATGTGGTATCTGTTTTGTTTTCCTAACAGCTGAAATTGCATGCAGGAAGTCTTATGCCCTTCAGTCGTCTCAGCGTTGTCCTTCTCTGGTCTTGGGCCGTGTTGCTCCATCTCCTATCTCTTGTAGTTGATTAGAAAAAAGAAGACACCGGTTCTGTTTAAAAGCTACGCAGAGCAGACGTGATTCCCAATGTGAGGTGAAAACTTCCTGCTTGGAATTACATAGAATTACAGAAAAACAAGTCTGCAAGAATATAGAGCTGTTTTAGAACAGTCTAAAAGCCTAAATATGAGCCATCTTTCTCTATATTCTTTGTTGCATTAACTTCATATATAAAGTGACTTAACCAGTAACATTAAAGTTTGAGGTATGATGGTGCAGAAATACAGCTCTCTAAACAGAGAGAAGGCATTTGTGCTAAAAGAAAATAACTGGGTGTTTCCATTATGTTTATAAAAGTACTTTGATAAAATACATTTATGCACAAAACAAGTTGAGACTTGAGTTCTGGGGCTAAAACAACACATCTGCACATTAAACCTTTCTCAGTCGTCTTTTAGAGGAAAACTTCCAAGAATGAGGTCTGCCAGCTCTTCCATTGTGTCAAGACAAACTGTGGCTAACCTGGTTCACTGTATATGAATGTCTGGAAAAACAGGAAATCTATTTGATGAGATTAACATTCATACCTCAAACTGATATTCAAATCTCAATTGTCAATTCAATTTGCGTTTTGCAATTTAAAATTGGTAATGACCCATGGCCAGCAGCAGCAGTCCCTGATGTTTTTTTTTCGCAGTTGTAAACATTTCTGCGCCTTTGAGTTAAAATGTTACCCCTGCCACATGTGCGAAATGTCACAAACATGCACACACCTAGGGAAAATTAAAATAGAAGTTTTGGCATAGTGAACGACCCCCCCAAGACGATGACGGGCCAAAAATCGCTTATGGAGACAAAAAAATATTTTGAAATACACAAATGAAGCCAAAACACAAGTGTCGGGGATATCCAAGAGAACTTTTAAAGTTATTATGGTATGGCCACACGACCTACTGCTTGGCGGTCATTTTGTGGCAAAATTTGAGATTTGGCGAATTTCATGTTTTTCCTCAAGATGGGTTTTGTTTGTCCGATTTTCACCAAATTTCACACACGCCACCACCTTCTGTCTACAGCTACCGCAGAAGTTTCTTTGACCTTGGGTTGAGGCCGCCATGTTGAATTAATAACATAAAAAAGCATTTTTAGTGCCAGCTACAAATGAAAACTCGTCTTTGGGATTTATATTGACCGTATTGTAACTTCTCAAGGATAAATGTGAATCTACTGTGCAAAGAATGTTGGAATCAGAAGTTTTTAAAAATTTTTAGTGGCTTGCCCGTGTTGAGTTCACATCTGTAGCGATCTTAGCATGCTTCCACAGGTTTTTTCAGAATGTCGTAATAAGAGTACCCGTGAGTTCAGTGGCTCAGGTTGGACGTAACAGTATTACATATGATAATGTTAAAATTGTCGGTGTGGTAAACAAAAAACCATTACAAAAAATTGGCTGACTCAGCAAAAAAAAAAAAGGTAGAATTCACTAACAAAACCAATAAACATGCGTCGGGGAGATCCAAAGGAAATTATGGGAGGGCCACATGGGAGGGCCACACGACCATTTTGCGTCAAAATCTAAGATTTGGCAGTTTTCAAGTACATAAAAACAAACCTTTTTTTTTTTAATGATTTTAAGGAAATTTCACACACATACTGCTAGCTTAAGTTTTCCACCTCCCCTTGAGTTTTGTTGACCTTTAAACCCTGAGAAGAGGCTGCTATCTTGAATTCTCAAAAAAAAAAAAAACATCTTTAGTACCAGTTACAAACGAAACCTCTTTCTAGGGATTTTTATCGATGGCCTTGTAACTTTTTGCGCAATATTTGGGAAACGATTGCAAAAAAAAATGTTGGAATTAGAAGTTGCAGATTTTGAACGGCGTGTGCATGGTGAGCTCAAAAAAGTATCATACTCTTATTACTTGCACATTTTTTGACTGAATATTGTGAAAATTTAATATGTTGATTCCCGACTAGAACTGAACAAAATATTATAAGAACGGATATGAACAAATTAGGAACCTTGGCACTGCTAGCAAATAATCTTCGTTGCTAAGGAAATTCAAAACTTTACTTTTGCATATTCTTCTGAAACTTATGTCGATCTGTTCGGCATCAGCAGGCGACAAAAACATAAAATGGTTGCTATGGAGATAAAACCAACAGAAAAGCTGCCTTTTTTTTTTTTTCCACAAGTGGGGTCGGGTCAAAGGTAGTCGTCGAGGGCAGCGGCAGTGGGGGACATAGAGGAGGGCGGGTAGTGCCTGCGGGCCATCCAACGCCGCTCACGGCTTTAATTAAATTCTACATTAAAGCTTGTTATGGTTTTGTTGATTCTATAATTCAAATAAAAATGCATTTTACAACTGTCAATTCAATATGCATACCTGTTCATGCAGCTTCAGGAGGACGACAAAAGGAGTCACTCGAGCGGTACAAACAAGTAGCCTGTGATATGGTGAAGGTAGCAACCTGGAGGGAGAACAAACATTTTGCTTACTTGGCTCATGGTCATAGCACTGAGCCAGCGTCTGATGCTCCACACATGCTGGTCACTGGTCCCAGGAGCGCCCAGCAATCCTGTGGAGGAAGCTAATTTCTTATATTTGAATAGGTTTTGATTTTTGAAAAAATACTGACTGTCATTTGCATAATAGCATGCTGTAGAATGACCAATTAGCCTATGAAGCATACTTTTGCACTGTAGGAGAAAGCTGGGGAGCGCAGAGCAAACCCATGCATGTATGAGGAGAACATGTAGACTCCACACATAAAGGTCCCTGCCGGGATTTGAACCAGAGCCTTCTCTCTGTGAAACACCACCATGCAGCCCTTTCTATGAGCCTGGGAATCCCAATGGAGTCAAATGAGTGGTTTTTCAGTGATAATCAGTCCTAGAAATCATCACTTAAAACCCAAATATCTTTATTTCATTTTCTTTTTGTTTTAAGTTCCCAGCATTACAGATAATTAAATCCTTAAAAAAATACAACTGAGTGTTCATTGAGTAAACAAAACATTAAATTAGATATTATGGTACTGAGAAAACAAAAATCCAAAATTCTATATTTTATTTATTATATTATATTTTGATTATTTGTATTGTTTCGGTGTTTAAATATTGTATTTTTTGTCCAAGCTATTTTTGATTGTAGTTTGAATGCCAGCTTCAGTCTCTGTACAGTCCTCCCCTCCGTTAATCCTCCGTTCCTCTCCTCTTCAGAGTTATGAGCGTTCCTGTTACCTGTGATGGTGATGCATCTTGAGCGAAGCAATTCAGTGTTGTCGAGTCTGGCATGAGGAAAGCGATTTTTGGTGGTCGCAAAGGTCCTTGTGCAAACATCACATCCATTTTGGCAGCAAACTGAGAGACTTATCATTAGAGTCTGGGAACTTATGAGGCGCATGCTGCTGCATCACTTCGCCCAGAGCTCTCCACGGTTCAGCGGGTGACAGATGGCGCCGGGCTTCTGTGGGCCTCCTCGCCAGACACTTGAGGGCAGTAGAGATGTGTCTCTTCCCAAGAACCCTACCCACCATCATTCTGCATTCTACCCGAGTGGGTTGGCAACCAGCAGGACTAATCATATTTGATTTACAAATAAAAGAATTAATAAACTGAAATAACAGTAAAAGTTTGACACATGTATTCAGTGGAAAGAAAAAACTGATTTTCAGTCTGCCTGCTCGGAGCTTTTGGTGCCTCCATACATCACTTCAACGGTGAAGCGAGAAAAGCACAGACGGATAGAAAATTGAAAGTAGAAGTGAATCAAAACAGTTTCTGATGAATGGATTCACACATTGGATAGAGTTTTGATATTAAGATTCCAGCACAGCTTCAACCAAAGAAACAATAGCTCTGTGCTTTGCTTTTCTACAACGACATTAATAAAAAGGAAAGAAACTTATCAAGTCTTTGATTACAAACCGTCCTATATTTGCATTTATAGTGAAAGTTGAATGAAAGATTTCAAGGTTTCAGCAGACAAAACCCTTCCTCTATAGATGCATCAGATAAAAAAATATAAAAGCAGTTTTTTTCAAACGGCAGTGGTCATGTTAAACTCCCGGGTTCTTCAATCATGTACAGTGTACTATGTACTATGTACAGTACATATATTCATATGTTTATTCATGCCTTGATTTTAATAATGCAATAACCAACTTCAGTATATTTCTTTAGTCTTATTGACAAAATGGCTTTTATTTATTTACCTGCAATGTCTGTTTTTTGACTTAATTGCCATTTTCAACACACTGCACCCAATTTACCTTTTATATTATGCATAAATTGTATTTTGCACAGATATGGGGATTAAGTGACAATAAAGGCATTTTATTCTATTCTATTCTATTCTATTTTGTCATTCGATGTGAAAACAAAATCAAATATCTTTCTGCTGGTGAGATGAGTGTTTGGAAGCAGTGTTGTTGGTGCTCAAACACTAAGAGTCTTCTCTGTTTTCATGCATTGTTGCAGAGGATCTTTGGTGCATCTCTCAGCCATGTGATTTATGCAGCCACCCAGCGCAGCTCTGACAGACGCTGTAACCACAAAGACCCCAGGAAACTGTGGAATAAACTGTGGCCAGCTGGGAGGAAGATATGAAAGAAGACCGTTGCTCCATTTCTCACCCACTTCGAATGAATCTATGTATTCCAAGGTGAAACAGAAGGCCGAGCGTCGTCACATGGCCAGTCCACTGATACACTTATCTGTGATTTTGCGTCTCTGCCTGCATTTGCAAGCAAAGAGGAGGGGGTAGTGCTGTGGGAGATGTGGAGGATCCTATGTGTGTGTGATGAATGAGATAGTTGGGAAGCAGTAAATTTATGGCTGGGAAGGCAGCCATCCATTCTGATCCGCAGTCCCCGGCTCCATGAAGGGCGCCGTGCTCCTGTGGGCCCACCATCCCACAGCTGTGGCGACAACACCTGTGCCCAGGTAAACCCTGCAGCTTTCACCCTCCCTCTGTCTTTGCAAATCAAACCATAGTTAATGAGTGGACAATGAGCACAAGCTGCTAATATACATATAATAACAGAGAGGCCAAAGGCGCCAGCCAGAGCCTGCCTTTATTAATTAGTCCTCTCATTTGTCCAGTATAGATCACCTTCAACGGTACAGACCGCTGTGGCCTCCTGGATGCATGATGTACAGGTTGCCCTGCAGTAAATAAGAACGATTACTTCTGAGCTCCAAGTAATTAAGAGTGAATGAGTGTGAAATGTGACTGAGGGCAAGTCACCATAAAAAATTACTCATGAAAGCAACAATCTGCTCAAAAACAACCTGAATACACTTTTCTTAGCTTGACATGAAAATTCTTTCCATCTCACTGTCATTTAATAAAGAAATGCCATAAAAATGGAACGTACGATTGTTACGTGCGTGGTAAGTGTATTGTGAAGTGAATCTCGTATTCTTTTATAGCACTTCTTCACCTTGTTTAAGGCCCAAAGTGCTTCACAGCCACAGCCCCTAAGGCTAATGGAAGTTACATGCACTAATGAGGCATGGGTCCCCTTACGCCACATTCTAGTTATTAATAAGATGTGAGTACTGGTCCCTTACTGATCACGCAAATGCTGCATGAGCCAGGTGTGCACGGGATAATTAAGTGCCTGTAGGATGCCTGTAGGTTACTCACACAGTTTAGCTCTGATTGTCTGACTTCCTCATGATCTTCTAAGTATTAATAATCAACAGTATAGTGTTTTACTGGAATTAAGTTATAGGAAAAAGAAAATCAAAGCAAGAGATCAAGATCACTACTGACAGTTTTGTGGTCTTTGACTCACTTAGTGAAACTAACCACAGAACATCTTCCTCTCTCTCTCTTTCTCTCTCTCCGTCACACACATCCACCCATTCACAAGAACTCAATTTAAATTCACAGTGAATTTCAATGTTGTTAAAGTACCACTCCAATCATGTATTGAAATGGTGGTCTTTTAACTTTGATTATGCAGTTTTCAGCCAAAATGTAAAAATCTGTGCTGTTTTTCTGCAGAGCGGCAGGAGTTCAGCAGAAATTTGCCTCTGAGTTGGCTTGGAGTAGGCTCTCTCGCACTTCCCGTCATCCATCTGTTTACATTCTCTCCTGCTAGCTTACAGCACTTCACCATGCCCAAGCTAACATTAACAGTGCAACAAAAATGGCGAGCAATATTGGAGCTCTCCAGCTTCGAGTCAGATGCCAGCTCAGACGCAGAAAGGGATCTATTTGTCTACATGTGTCTGAATCAGAATTTTTTTGTCTGCTCCTGAATCATCACAACTTGAATAAAGAAATACTCACTTTCTTTAAAATGCCACAATAATGTGTTAAAAGCACAAAAACCTTTTTTCGTCAGAGGGGGTCTTTAATAAAACCTGTTTGCACATTTTTCCTTTTGTCTCAGAGAGGATAGTAGAAGAAGAAAAATGCACGAATGCACTGACCAAAATCAGTGAGGATTCTTGTTGGGTCTGTCTACTTTTCCAGGAGTCTCACCACAAGTTTGTTTGTTTTACATCAGTTTTACATCAGTTTATTAACTCCACTGATTTTCCACTTTGAATTGGAAATGCTACTAAACCAAACATTCATGTTTTTGGACTGCAGGAGGGGGCTGGAGAGCATAAATCTATGCAGCTTGCTGAGCAGGCAAACAGCTCTCATCTGAGACACAAACGAGGAGTCTTAGTGAGCAACAGCAGGGCTGCACCGCATCACCTGCTAAGCTAGTCCAAGAAACGGTTCTAATTTTATGTTATCTTAGAAACAAAACAGAGATTTCGAGCCGTCTTTTCTACTTTTTGAAAGCCTTCTGTGGCTGGCAGGCATCTGTCAAAACCTTTCCAGGAGGTAAATCATCGGTTTCGACTTTATGTTTCAAAACATTTCTATTCATTACATAGGATAATTAGACTAAAAGATTGGAGTTCACAAAGAAATCAAGAGGATTTTCAAAGGGTTAATGTTGACTGAAAAGACATTCATTCAGGTTGTAAGATGCAAAAGTCAAGTAAGGTAAACCCTGAGACATTTTGTTGGGAACAAAAGAGAGACACAGGAAACATTTGTTTCTGCTTCAGTATTTGGCAGAGTTGCAGCTGTAGTATCTGTTCCAGGAAAGGAGCAGCTGATAGCTTCTCATGAATGAACGGACATTCAAACAGCACAGTCTCATCACTCAGAATGAAACTTAATCTTCGGAACAGCAACTTTCGAAATAATTCTTATTATTTTTTGTGACGCAGAGGTGACCTTCTGATTACAGGATTGCAAGTTTGCTTCCTGCTCTGCATGCATGTGTCAAATGTCCCTGGGCAACACCCTGAACCCCACATTGCTCCATTATCGGTTTTAAACGAGTTTTATCTTCTGTCACTCTCAGTTTAAGAAAAGAAAATGTCAGAGGTCTTAATGACGGTTGAACCAGTAACAAGCCGGTGCAGTTTATAAATCACCTGAAGAAGAAGAAGAAGTATATTTTTCTTACTGTGAGTTAAAAACACTCAACCAACCTACAAATTTAGAGGCTAGTTCAAAATTGGGAGAATGTGGTCAAATCTGGGCATGTATTCTGGTCGTGAAGTTTGGCGCAATTTCTATGCGAAAGATCTACCTGATCTTCAGGTATACTGGGTTGCTGATCCTTCACTCATCATAGTTCTCACTCTGAGCCAATAGATAAAGTGCTCGCTCTCTCTACAGCCAATCACAATCAAATTCCTGCTGTTAAAGTAAAAAAAGTTGGTTTATCTGCATTCCAGACGTTTGGCCTCCGCCCCGGTCTCCTCCTGGCTCTTCGCTTCGGCGCGGTCTGACCTTAACCACCATCAGTGTCTGTGTTCTGGGGTCTCTTCACTTGGTCTGAGGTCATCCCAGGCATGCAGAATGTCTTCAGCCCGGAGCCCAGCCGCCAAAGACTAATTCATGCACAAATTCCTGATTCACTATGAATCTTTCAATCGCATGGTAGGATGACGTAGGTGAGATGCAGGTGTGTCGTGTGGATTTTGATTTTTCAAGAAGCTCGTTAGTGCCATAGCCTGGCATTATTTGTATGGACATCCTACAAGCTTCCTACAGGGACTTACGTATCACATTCGCAGTTGCTTAGTAAGGGGCAGTGCTTTAAGTGGACAGTAAGAAGTGGCGGCCCTCTCTTTCATGAAAATCAAAGCATAAAATGCAGAGAATCTTGAATGTATAATAAAAAGAAGTCCTTTTTTCTATGCGTCGTAATATGAAATAAGAAAGATTGAGCTCAGGTCAACTCTAGAAATAACTGGAGTCATACATTGACTGTGAACATATTTTTTTAGATGGGTGAACAATAACAATATTGAATTTTATTTAATTGAATAATAAGCAAACAGGCAGCTAACAACTGCTATTTGTTGTCACAACTGCCACAGTGTAACCAAAAATGCAACATATTCCTGTAACGAAAAAAACAAGTGATGCTGTAATTAAATGAAATGTGCTCATCAAACACTGGCAAAAGAATGTTAAAATTTACATTAAAAAATACAAACAATTGTTTACTTTCATTGTTATATAGCTTGTTGAAACATACACAGAATATTCAAAACAAATTACAAGTACATTTCTTCTGTCCTGTAAAAGATACACAATGTATAAATGAATAAAGAGCCAGAGCATTCCAAAAAACAAACAAAGAAAAAATGCAATAACAAACATCATTCTAGGTCGTTCTCTTTAGAGAAGGCTCCAACAAGTCTTAGGGTCCACTTTTCTTGTACTTGGGGCTTCAACTTTTAAACTTTTAAAGGCAACAATAAACACATAACCACAGATTATTTATGATGCCAGTATTTATAAATTCCTTTTATTGCAATAAATGCAAATGTCTGTCTTATGTTTAGCATTAAAACCTAAATGATTATCAGTAGAATAAATAAAAAAAACTAAACGTTTGAGGTAAAATACATTTTAATGATAAGGTCATCTGAGTGATGTTTATTTCAATGAACACAACCATTTATATAAAAAGAAATCTTGTTTAATTTTCATCAGTGATTCACTTTTTGCAGAAAGAGTTATAAAACACACAGATTTTTCCTTCAATGAGCTCCAGCCGTTTCTGATCAACATCACTTGAACTTCAAAAACTGTCAGGACACCGTTTCCCACAATGCAGCTTTTGTAGTCATCCTGCTGCACTCGCCTAAGTAGGGGCCTTGTTCCGGCCTGATATTTTTGTGATGATTGACATATGGCGTTGGAGCAAAATACTAACTAGCACACCGCGCACCAGTTGATCTGCACAGCGCTGCATCAGCCTGGATCATCTCAAACATTCCTAATATATTGTAGTTAGTGATGGTTACAGACACTGGGCCTGCTGTCAGCTCTGGTAGCGCAAGGAATTGTGGGATATCCTTTATTTTGTTTGTCTGGGCGCATTGGGACTGAAGTGTAGGCTTTTGTCCATGTGCTTTGTTGTCTGGTTGTTTTACTCTGTTAGTTATTTTATCCTGTTTTGTCTGTTTCTGTCTGCATCATGAGTGAGAGGGAGGTAGAGGATGATGACAACCTCCTGTTATTGACCATTGAATCTATCGATGACGTTGATGCGCCTGTCAACTGTTGTTCAGTTGGACGTGCCAAAGATTGATACCTGAAGCTCTTAGCCAGTAGGCGTAGAATAACCTGTACTATTACTGCTATGATACTTTAATTGTGTTGTTTGTATCTTAAAAAAAAAACAGAAATAGACAGAGTACCCGGAGCACCTCTGGCTTTGGGAAGTAGCGGTGCTCTGAAGAGTTATTATTAGAAGTCCCGGTACTGACCCACTTAAAGCACTGGTAAGGGGCTGGTACTCATACCTTAATTACAACTAAAGTGTGGCATTAGGACACCGCTCAACAGCACCCTCCTTCTGTAACAGGTACGTATAATTCCCATTAGCTTTACCTCGATGGCGACCCTTGAGGTGGTCATGGGAGTCTCTCCATGACTCTTCACGGGCCCAGAGAACCCAAAACCCTGCAGCACCGTACAGGTGCATGTGACTACAGCCTTAAATAAAGTTTTTAAGGTTTTCTTGGTGTTGTAAAGGCAGTTTTTGCTGTCTGTAGGAGACTTTACTTTGTGTAGTCATCTGGGAATCTTGTGGGGTTCATGTACGTTCATGCATCACAGATCCTTAAAAGTCTCTCCTGCGGACGAGAAACTCCTAACGTTGAGCCTACTACTTTGTGCTTCATTCAGGACACTGCTGGTCTGACGGACTCTTCTGACAGGGTCATGTGTGCTCGTGAATTTCCTGCCTTTTTAAAGTCAACGGGGGATGCAGCTACTGAAGGATGTGTCAACGTCATTCGCAGCTGGCCACCTCCAGGGGAGGTCAGGGTGTCTTCACAGCTTCTTGTGGCAAATTTCCGAGCAGAATGTCTCTTCTTCTTCTTCTCTTAAAATAGCACAACATTGCATTTCCTATTTGTCTTTTAATCAACACTTTTGTTGGTTTTGTTAAAGGGTTTCTGTGTTTTCAACGATGTATTTTTAAATGTGCGGTGATGCTGAGCAGATGGCTAAGGTGTGTTGTTTGTTTGGCTCAGAAACGTTTTTTTTTTTTTTGGTGAGCGGCCATCATTTTCAGCTCTGAAGAATGGCGTTCAGGCTCAAAGGTCACCTGTGATCCTTTCAGCCATCCCACAATCCCGCCGCCTTCCTCAATGCTTTCCAGCCTCCATATTGATTTGATTAGATGCTAATTAAAACTTGGCAGGCTGGGCCGGGCACATAGGAGATCGCTCAATTAGCAGGGTGTCAGAAAATCTAATTCTCCCTCTTTCACCCTCTCCGTCTGCCTTTGCCTCCTTCCCTTCCTGCTATATCACACATCTCCATTCTTTTTGATGAGGAGAAGATTGGTGAAAACGAAGGGAGGATAACATGTTTGGAAAGAGATGGAGCACTTTTGTGGAGTTAAAAGCACCCAGTCCCATAATCCTTCTGCTAATCTTTGCTTAAAGATGCAGTTTGTTAGTTCTAAAGAAATCGCCGCCTGCCAGTGGACATTTGTTGGGAGAACATTGCCTCCAGCACGCCTTGATGCTTCCATTTTTTTGGCAAGTTATGCGCAAGCTGTTTCCGTTTGGGTTGTAAGTCTCCGGGGGAAGAAGGTAAAAAAAAGATTCCTGGTTTTCACAACCCAGTTCTGAGTGTTGAAATGGTTCATTTATATATTTTTATTCACAAATGCCCCTCTTGAAAAAAAACAAACCAAACAGATTGGAATGTCAACCTGCAGTGCAGCGTCTTTTCTGGGCTTCCTGTGCTGCTCGGATACATTCTTTAGCGAAAATCATCATCAGTTCATTCTGACTTTACCTCCATCCAATCTTAGACAACATGTCTCCTTTGTTTTTCTGAAATTCCCAATAAAGTGGAAGAATTCAAAAATAATAATAAATACAGGAAAGGATTTGATTTGATAAAAGCTTTTGGATTTTTCTTATCTCCTTTCAGGATTTTAACCAACTTGACATTTGGGAGAATATTTAGTCACTATGAAGTCAAAACACGAAGCTTTGGTGCAAATTGCATAATATTTGGTAAATTAAGAAATGATAATTTGGTATACTGTTTAAGAAAAAAGAAGCAAAATCCTTAAACTTAAATTTGCATTAAAGATTTGTGCAAAAAGAAACATTTCAAACACATTACTTTAAAATGTGCTTCTCAAAACAAGTAAAAGAAAGGCTGTTTTTCATTTGTCAGTGAAAAAGATTTGCCAATGGAGCTGATTGGATTTGTCCTGGAAAGATGTTTTAAAAGGAGATTTTAATCTTCTCTAAATCACTCCGGTGATTGGAAACAAAGAGCAAAACAGTTTTCTTTGAAGTAGTGTATGATACACATCCTCCAAAATGTGTCCTATTTCAGGGCTACAACAGTCCAGCTATCCTTATTTCTGGACCATAGTCATCGTAAAATAAGACAAGAATTACACACTCGAAGATAAATTTGTCTTAGAGTCCCACTCCAACTATACTTTTTTCTTTTGTAAAATTGTTCCCAGTAGTCTTTTCATTATGACTTTACTGACTTTACGTTCTTTAGCACAAATACCGATGTGAAGCCCACTGAGACGGCTATGGTTGTGATATTGGGCTATATAAATAAAATTAAAATGAATTAAAAATGGAATGTGTGCAATGGGGCAGAGCGGTAAGAGAGAATCTAGCGCGCCCAATGGTTAGTTACGTCATCAGCCCCAGGATTTTCTAGTATCCGGTTTCTGATCCAACATTATTTGAATTAAAGAATACTCAGAAAGGCAGTTTTAAGCATATATCCTTTCATATAGGTCCTCTATTATGGGAAAAATGCTACAAGAACTTGTTACAAGATTTTTCATTGGAGTGGGTTTTTAAACGTAAAATGTAAATCCTTAAACAAATAAAACTTTTAATTTTTCCCAAATAAAGCAAGTCTGTTGAAAACAAGACCTCTCACCAGCCACAAATAAAACATCTTCATTAAAATTATTTTAATTAGAGTAACTTGCTTAACAAGAGAGATTTAACATAGAATGTTTTCTGGATTAAATGACTTAACATATTTAAGATTCGTTGTCTTAAAACAAGTTGTTACATCCTACTGACTGTAGGATTTTAATTTTAGTTTATATCCAGTGTAATAAGATGTTCAAGCTCGAAACTAGACAAAAATACTATGTTTGTGCGTGCTTGTTTTTGTGTGTGTGTTTACCTGACACTAAATAGCCTGTTTTCTTAACCTGGTTGTCATCATCTTTCTGCTAATGCTATTCTGGATTGTGCCTGCATTCATTAGTCAGTGTCACACTCTTATATAATTTTAACAAGCAACGCTTCATTCAGCTGCAAATACAGGGAGCTCTCCTGGTCAGCAGCAGAGATGCATGAGAGCTGACTCCCTTCCCATCCAACTTGTGACTTTATCTGTCCCTCCACAATTTCTAATAGCAGCAGTCTGGCTGTTGATGCTGACAGAAGCTGTCACTCATAGAGTGGTGCTGATGGGTCTGCTGAAACAAAACTGACTTTGATGCATACTGTGTGGCTAAACTCTGTCTGTGAGACTCTAAAAGAATAGGAAAAAGACATGGAAAGATTAAAGAATTACCCATTTGAAGCATCCAACCGTCCATCCGTCTGTTCATCCATCCATTTTCTTAACATGCTGTCGCTTCTGAGGTCACAGGGTCGCCGGAGCCTATTCTGGCTACTGTTCTTCAAAGACGGGGTACACCCTAGCAAGGATGCCAGTTTGTCGCAGGGCCACACAATTACTCCAACACACACTCACACATCACCTACGGACACTTTAGAAAAGTGGTGGACAAACAATGGCTTGGGGGCCATTTGCGACTGGTTACACTATTTAACTTGGCCTGCCAAGCTAGAAAAAATTGTATTACTAACCCTTAGTAATGTTTCATTTTCTCTGTTATTTTGGTGTGTCCTCATAGATGGCACGTTACGAATACATTGACCTTTGTTTAGGTGCAGAAAGCCACAGTTTTGAAATAACCCCCGCGCCCAAAAAAGAAAAAAAAGACATGGTTTGTGAGGTAATCCCATGCTAACCTCTGCGTGTTCGTTGATGAGGAACAAAGTGAGTTAATCAATGAGTTAATATTTGTATAAAAGTACATAAAAAAACTTTATGTAGGATAATAAACCCTTCAGTTTTCATCCAGATTCCATGCTATTTTTTCCCTTACTTAAGAGATTATTACCGAAACAGCCCATGCATCTGGTCCAGCCCCTTTGTCACATTTTAGAACATTTTGTGACCAGCTAGTCAAAAAGTCTGCCCATCCCAGTTTTAGAGTAACCAATTAACCTATGAAGCATATGTTTGGACCGTAGGAGGAAGCCGGAGTGCCCTGACAAAACCCACACATGCACAAGAACGTACAAACTCACACAGAAAGGACAGACTCATCGTTGATGGGTCGGCCAGTGCAGACTCTCCTGGCTGTCTGGCAGGAGGTCACGCAGGGTCAGTGCTGCATCATTAACCTTCAAAGTGTAAAGCAAGTTAAGCAATCTGTCACAAATCTTAGTACCCATGTGCTGCGTGTTGTCTGATACACCAGATTCATTTGGTGTGTTTGTTTGTGTTTTTGGTGTTCTTGCTGTTCCTTATAACAACCTTTTGGAATGATGGTGGCAAAGAAGGAGCAGTTAAATAAATCCATGCCGTTCTCATGATCAACACCACACAAATACCTCTGAGTGATAACCCCCACATTCCCAAAGGGCAAACATCTACTGTCACCCTATGCCCTCCAGCTCTCATTAAAGACCACTTTTTTGTTGTCAAACATGCCAGATAATTGTCGTCAGATCCCCCACGTAACAAGGAGACGGGCAAGAACTTGTTCTGAAGAATCCTGTCTGATAAAAAACTTCAGAGAGGAGGTGAACACGGGTTTGCACTAAGAACACAGGACTCAAGAAAGGGACGACTCACAAACCCATTTGCATTTGCAGTTTGTGCAAATTAAACACAGGTGAAGTCTGTTCAATAGTCCCATTTATTATTTTGTTTGCTGTGTAACTATGATTTACCATCACTAAAGCGGGCTCAAACAGGAAGTTAGCTAAAGTTGAGTCCTGACTCGTGAAGGTGAGAGTTTTGAACACGGAAGCCCGAAACTCACAGGTTTTTCTTTGGAAGTGGGCGCTTGAACACGTGTTGCTGAGGACGGTATGAACGTAAGTTTACACACACACATACATGCACACACGCAAACACACACACACTGACACAAACACACCCAGACACACACACACAAATACAGTTTCTCCTAGTTCATCATCTGACCGTATCCCCCTTTTTTTAACTTTCTAAGCCTCTTTTTAAAATTTTTGTTTATTTATTTATTATTATTATTTTTAAATTAGGGCTGCTTAAATTAGTTATTTTGAAGGTTATGGACCTGCCGGGTACCAGGAACCCTCCTTGGTGCAGCACCCTGATGATTTGAAAGTGCAGCTCTATATTGTTGGAACCTGCTAATCCTTTCTCTGATGATAGAAGGTTCCTCCAACACAGGCTGACTTGCTATTGGAGCAGGATTGCTTCCTGTAGCAGTTGTTGTGGGTGGAACATTTAGAGGGCGTCTCAAAGCAGCGTTTTTTGGTTGTTGTCAGCTCTTTTTCAATTGAGTTATTGTCATAACTGATGGAAGTGATTGCTTTACTTCTGTCCCAACATTACAATCTAGAAGAGCTTGTGAGAAGAAACTTTCACAACAGACTTTCACGTCTAAATTGATGATAAAGTCTCAGTAAACAAATCTCAGCATTTTGGACCCACTTGAACTCAAAAAATCCTCACCTTTCTATGTACACTGTTCAAAAAAGTAAATGGAACACAGCAAAAAAACATCCTATACTTGAACAAATGAAATACTAATTTTAAATGCTTTATTATTAAAGGTGCACTCACACCAAACGTGATTCGCATGGCCAAGTCGCGTGCCTTGCCCCTCCTTCACCGCGCAGAGAATTTGCTGCGCGTCGCATGGCCAAAAATGTGTTCCCTAAGCTTGCCACCTCGGCCTCGTGTGGGAGGAGCTACATGGGGCTAGCAGCTAGTTTTTAGCCTTATTGCTAGACGGAACGGCATCTGTTAATATCTTTTACAATGGATGGGAGACACGGATGATGTTTAGAGATCAGGTTTATTTATTCGAAGAGCTCTACAAAAACATCGGTGATCACGTCTCCATGTTTGTGTTCATGAAAACATTTAGTCTCCCGGTAGCTCCAGTGAGTTTCTCTCTTGTTGCTGTGTCTGACGGCCGCTTCTGCGGTGTTTCAGTCTCTGACTGAGTTCAAATGCTTACTGTCGCTCATTAACCTGAGAGGGCAAAAATAAAACAAGAATAAAATGAGGGGACCTTTTTGTATTATCGTCTCAGTGACAATAAGAAAAATATAAAGTTCAGGAGGTCTGAGCAGACAGTTTCCCCATCCAGCGGTCCTCTGTCTGGCCGCGAGCTCCTCTCCCAGGAGCCGGCATAGTGAGCGTGTTCACTACAGCTCCATAGTTCCTGCGACAGACTCTCTAAAGTGTACCCGCCTTTGCCCAACAGTAACCGGGACGGGCTTTGGAAACTGCTTCTCAGAATCTATAGTAATTCTGGTCTAAATTAGCATTAGAGGTGCTACACATCCATCCATGGATCCATCCATCGTTATAGTTAATATAACTCTCACACAATCCCTCTGCATTTATCCGGACTTGGGACCGGCACAAGAGGGCACTGGATTGTGACCACTTGTGGTTGCATTACACACACACTCACATGCACACAGCCTCACACACACACACGCACACCCACACACATGTCAATGAGATGCAGTCTATGCGTCCATGTAGCAAAAAAACACTTGACAATAGCTTCCTCCAAATGCGTTTTTTTTTTGTTTGTTTGGCTGAATAAGGCAGTGCCAATGTAAACACACTCCTTTGATTGTCTTAGCCAAAAGAAGGTCAAATTCTGAAATAAATAAATAAATACAAGTACCCTCTTTTTTAGAGTATGATCTGTGTTTTTTTGTGTAACTTGGCTGGGGGTGCGACCTATACTCAGGTGCGACTTATATTAGGCTCATGTGTTCATTATTTTTCCACAAACAATCACTAGAGGGCAGTGTAGGTGTGTGTATCAATATTTGGGACTGACAGCAAGACAGAAGAAAAAGCGCTGGCCTGGGCTGAGAATCTGAATGATTGTTCATAAATTGGGCTAAAATGCTAAACACCTATTCAATTCTTCCTATGCTTCATGAAGCCAACTTTTAGTTACGGTAGTGAATCTGTGTGCAAATACTCATTCTAATATATTTTATCTAATATACTATAGCATATATGAGTTTGTCTTCTTTATTATGCGCACCATTTAAATAACATTTTTAGCCTTTCCCGGCTACTGTCGGGTGAAGGTAGAGTACAGCCTGAACAGGTCTGTGGGCCTTAGCAGGCCCACACAATCACACAACCATACACACTCACAGTCACACCTAGACAATTTAGAGTCATCAATTAACCTAGAAAAGCTCTAAGGTTCTACTTAAATTCAACCATTAAAGTTTGGTCTGGAAAAGGGGTCTGCAACCTTTCACAATAAAAAACCTGTTTGGTCCAGTTTCTTACTGACCAAACTTTAGCGAGAGCCATAAAGTCCTATTTCATGTTTGGAAACATATACATTATTTATGTTTATGTGGCCATTAAGCCATCTGTTTAATTTTTTTTTTTTAATATTTACAATAAATGCATTTTAGCAGGGTTATATTTTTCTACAAATACCAACTTTGACTTTACTTTTGCCAGCCTCACAGCCAAGTTCCTTTCAAAATAAAATCCACCCTGACAAATTAAATCCTCCTGCTGTAGCAGAATTACTTGAATTAAAAATCCACAAAAGCCAAGTCAAATATGATGTTTTTTATTATTATAGATGGATGCATGGACACATGGACAGTAGATTAATCATTTTACCATAATGTTGCTGTTTTCTGACAAGTTAAATATCTAAACATAAAAGACAAAACTTAAGTAACTTAAAGATATTAACCAAAAATACAAACCCATTTTTTTTTTAAGTTGTGTAAATTTTTTTCAAAGCCGATGGAGGAATAAAAGAGCCGCATGTGACCCCGAAGCCTCAGACTGCAGAGCCCTAGTCTGGTCTGTGTGCTGGTTTCAGCTGAATCAGAAAGTGAATGAATAACTAATTTAGTACTCGAACTGTGTTCTCATGTGACTTCTTGTGACTTGGTCTCATATGTATATATAGGAAATGTTATGCAGTTCTGTATAGATTTATAAAAAACTGCAAGCTCAAGATAAAAAAAAACTTGAGAACTGAGATGAGCGTCCATGCAGAAGCATGTGTGCATGTTTGTGTGTGAGTGTGCTTGTGTGCCCATCAGTTGACAGAGAGGGATGGGAACATGGGCAGGTCCTGGTAATGAAGGACTGATAAGTCCCTATTTCCTGGGCCTGGGTTAATTGTGCCTACAGATAATGGGTAATAAATTGTCAGGGGAAATTGGCAGGAGCTTGGTCCGGGTCCTGTTCCACATTCATCACGACAGGCTGAGCCGGTGAGCACAGAGAGGCAGAACTGAAGGAAGGGAAAATCTCTGCAAATGTGATGTCGATCTGTCCATTTTTTTATTGGCTGTTCAGAGAGATTATGGGGAATTTAACATGGGGTAATTACTTTAAGATAGCAGAGCCAAAATATTGTATTATGAGTCATTAATTTGACTTTAATTTCAGAGGCATCAAACATGAGTGTTTCATCTCGGAAGCTACAAGGTCAGAGCTATGTTCCCGATAATGAGGATGAGGACGTCCTCTTCTTCAGTTCTAGTTCACATAGAACAGCCATGACCGGCGACCTGCACCTTGTACATGTAGTTCTTTCAGTAGTTAGGAGCGATTAAAAGGAGCTAATTGAATTTATGGTTTGTTTTTTTATTAAAGCAACATGGAGGATCTTAAAAAGAAGCAATCAAATGAACTGCAGTTCAAAAACAAATTGCTGCATTGAATTTGAGAGAAGCTGAGTTTCCTCTTACACTAATCTAGTTTTGACTTGAGACACAAACTTTAAGACCTGTAGACAATTATCATCTTTACTTTTACTTTTTAAGTCAGATCGAACTCTGTGGAGGTTCCCACTGGCTCCAAGAAGCCAAATCTCATTGACTTGTGTTGAGAATTATTACTTGGTCAGTCTATTTATCAAAATAGTTTTTGTTCTGCTACCTTTTTTCTAACATGTTCTTGCTATTCCTAATTTTTTTACAGTATTTTTTCTTTAATGCATGTTATTCAAGCAGCACATTATAAGCTTTTATAAAAGTAGGTGGTGCCCACTGGTGTCTACATTCAGCATTAAAAATGTTTGATTGACAGATTCTCCTGAGCCCACTTTGAGTGGTAGGGGCGTGCATTTCTCACAAGCTCACTCCTGAATGGTCAGAGTGATTGCCATTGAAACAATGACTCAGGCTGATTCGGACCAATCACTGGCGTAGTCTGGCTCCAACATGGCGGCGCCTGTGCCCGTATAATTGACTTAATTTTGCCGGGGGCGGAGCAAGTCATTTTCTATTGCTGATGTCACACTCGCTCAGTCCAGTTCTCGATGTGCAGTCAATGATCTGCACTGTGATTATTTTAACTACAAAACCTGAGACTTAACTTAGAGGTGTGGCCAAAACAATTCAAGTAGTGACTGAGGGCTGGAATCAAAAGTGTGAGATTTGGACTTGAACTTGTGACATAAATTTGTGACTTATCTGAACTTGCAGTGATGACTTGTGAGCATAGTGGCTGGTTAACAGTGGAGTCGGGCTGTGGGACAGTCTGGGGCCCTGAGGCTGACCAGGCTGTGGCTCACTGGGGATATAAACCTGGAGACAGCAAGGCGTCTGTTTTCTCTGCTTCCCTGATGTTTCCATGACGTTTGCCTGATTTAAAGGCCAAAGAACAAAAATGAGCTTTCATTGCAGCATTTGTAAACACAAAGTGTTGATGATGACCTCATGAGAAGGTGATGAGAGACTGCTGCACCACAAGCCTCGTCTTTGTGCTATAATTATTTAACTCAGCTACAAAATACTTTGTTAACCCCAAAAGCAACATCTAAGTGTTGCAGTGGTCTGAAATAGTCAATAAAAGTCTTTGCATTGTGATGTAGAGTTTGCAAAGAGACCTTAAGGATTTACAAATGCGGAAAATCCTGTCCAAAGTCCAAATGAAAAATACTGCTTCTTCCATGTGTAAATGTGCAAAGGGTGCAGAATTTTGCAACCTTTCCGTCTGCAGAGTCTGCACCAGAAGCTTGAGATCATCACATAACTAGCTCGCATTGTGGGACTCTCTTGAGCCTGTCTTTGATGCTGTCCCAGCAGATGATTGATGTACTGGTCCGTTTTTTTTTTTTGTTTTGTTTTACAGCAGCACAGACATTTTCTCAAACCCCTCCTGAAGTTAAAGAAGACAATCTCAGATTCCTTCTGGTTTCTAAATGTCAGGCAGTTTTAAAAGGCTTCGTTTGCATTAACCCACGGACCCACAGAGCGTCCATTCTTTTATTGGACACCAAGACTTTATAGGACAATCTTGTTTATCCCAGAAAGTATTTTTAAGCAAAAAGTATCAATAATTTTTCTGATTTTACCCAAAATGCCATTTCTCTATGTTATTCTGCATTGCAGGAGCTCAAAGAGCATATAATCAAGATTCTTCTGAGATGCGACTCCTTTTTTCAGAAAAAAGGCAGGTTTTGAAAATGCTAACTTTTTGTTCTTGCAAGCAATACTTTGGACTTTTGTCATAAGAAAATAAACTGCTTCTACAGTTGATCTCTACAGTAACTTTAGATGAAATCCATCTAACTGTAGATGTGAGTGGCTCAGGGCTGATCTGCAAGACGAAATAGCCGATGCTCTTTTAGGTTCCACCGCCGTTCCACATCGAGTTCTCTGAACTTGTTTCTATCCTCTGGGGAAACTCAGCTATTGTCAAACAGCATTTTTGTGTTTGGAGAAAAATTTCAGACGTCGAGGTGAAAAGATATCTTCATCATCAAGACTTCAGCGCGGATGGTTCAGAGAACAACTGGAGGAGGTGGCGGGCGAGGAGCTTGTAAGGCCAACTCAAAACGTTTTAAAGACATTGAAAGTTTTCTGCACGAGAAAACATCTGGCTCATAATACTAATGCTAATTTGGTCCGGATTAAGTCCTGAACCTTGCCTTTGGTCCAAACAAGTTTCCTTTTTTGAACAAAATCATGTGACAAAAGATCTCTTCACTCATTGGCCAGGAATTATGAGGGCGGGGCTATGCTAATGTTATCTTGGGCTTGTGAGGTGCTATAAGCTAGTAGGAGAAAGTGTAAACAAAAGGTTGATATCAAATTAGCTCAGGCTAACCTCTGCACAAACAGTTCTGCCCACAACTCAGAGGTGAATTTCTAATGAACTTCAGCAGCTCTGCAAAAAAAAAAATTTCTTAAAAAAAACACAGATTGTTTGATTTTGGCTAAAAACAGCATTATCATAATTGAAAGACCACTGAGAACAATTATACAATATATCAAAATATAGTCTTTAACATGTACTCATTGTAGTGCAGGAATGGGCAACTTCAGGGCTTGAGGGCGGCATTCATGCATGATTTCCAACGTACCCTAATCTGGGATGTTCTAATTGGCTGGACACACCTGAACCAGGTCATCAGCCATGAGTAGCACTTGGATATCTGGAAATCATGCAGACACACTGGACCTGGAGTTGCCCATCCCTGTTAAGTGATGTTGACTGTCATTCTGCAATGTGATTAAAACATGTGGAAAATTACCTTAATCTGCTTGGTTTTAATAGACTCTTTCAAATTGACTGAGAAGCTGTAATCTTGAATTCTGTGGAAACTAAATCAAACATATCGGTGTTTTCACAGTGAAGAAGTGTTGTTATTCTTACCAGTGCACATAAATGATGTGCATGTTTGTGTATTTATGTGCTTTGAATTTACCTATCCCCTGTGACAGACTGGCGACCAGTCCAGGGGTGTACCCTGCCTTCGCCCATGAGTAGCCGGGTTAGGCTCCGGCAGCCCCGTGACCCCGAAAGGGATAAAGCGGATTGGAAAATGAATGAATGAATGAATTTACCTATCGATCTATTTTTATTCTGTTTTATTTATTTATGTAAATTATTTTAAACGCACCAAAAGTGGCGTGTATGGAATTTTGTTGTATTTACAATGACAAACAAGTTATTCTATTGTGTGTGGTTCTGCTCCCCAGGCAGCCAAAATACACAACAAAACACTGAGGTAGTTTTTCTCTTAAAAAAGTAAAGTGTTCCCAACATCATATCAGTATACGGTTGGCTTTAAGTTCCCATAAAAACACACATTAAAAACAAAGGTAAGGTAAAAGTCAACAAATTTGATAAGAAAGAAATGAGAAATCGTTCAGGTTTGAAGAAGCAAACACTCCGAGTGCTCCCATGGGACTCAATGTGCCACCTTTCCTTCATGACAGGGGTGGGTGGCTGGAGCCCCCTGCTGAGGAATGATGCATCCCACACATTATGAAGCAGAGCTGCTCCCACACAGGACGTTGATGTCCCAGCCATGCAATGATGACACTGAGAGCAATGTGACACATGGCGGAAGTACCAACAGGGAAGACATAGCTGTTTTTCCTCATGAATATTTTATGTGGGTTACAGGCTGAGACAGCGGGGATGGGGGGTGGGGGTCATGCAGCCCACAACAGAAACAAACAGCGCCCTTGAGATGTGACTTGTTGTTTTACAGAATTCCACTGGGTAGAGTTAAGTGCTGCACATCTGCAACACCAAAACCCACAGGAGAGTCAGGCTGTTTTGCTTCTTCCTCCGTTTCTGAGAATCAAGGACTGTTCCAAGGACAATTTAAGGAAAGGCAGCAACAAATCTGCATTCCGAGTGTCAAATATTCTCTAGCTTGATGTTTTTAAATGAAAAAAATCATGTCAGCCTTTATAATTTGAGTTATGGCTCTCATCAAGACCTTGTTAACCTCTTATGAAAATGCAAAAAAGGCAAAAGCAGGAAAAAATCTTATAAGCAAAGAAGAAAAAAAGAACAAAAAACATAAAAGATGTCATGTATGAAGTTAAAGGGCCTATACCATGCTTTTCTGAAGCCTTTCATAGTAAACTACAGTACATCCATATATATGATCAGATTTTACCTTTGGCACACAAAATAACACTTTCTTTATGAAATATGAGTTATTTTTGTGAACTTTTTTCTTTCCTTTTTTTCCTAACTTTTTTACAACCTCTGCATTTGTCCCACGAAAACAAACATCCACATTTTTGCAAAGATGGATTTGCCCACATTTATTAGAGACCGGCGTCTATTAGAGCCTGGTGTTTATACCATCACAGACAGAATGGAGATTGTTAATGGGTTCATTTTGTGGTGAAATTCGATCACAAATGCAGACAACACCAGATGAACATTTCAGGACTCATTGAAATGATAAGAACATTGTTTTCTGTTCTGATTATCACGGGCTGTGAACGTTTCTTTTCTCTTTGAAGCATCATCAATCTCCGTATCAAAAATCCTCTTTACTTTCATGTCAATCATTTTCCAGGAGACACGCACCAACAATCCATTTTCTAACCAGTTTGTCGCTTGCTAACTCTGCTAGGAAATAGTTTGCCTTTTTTCCAATATTACTCATTTGCCTATCCATGCCAATTTCCCACCAGAATGTTCTTTAGCGTATGCCACCGCACAAAGTATAAAAGCTAAATAGATTGAATGTTTCTTGGCTATTGCTACACAGCACAACCCCAAACTCACAACCTCCAAGTCCCAGGGTGGACACTCTTCCTCAAGGCCACTGAGCTGGTACAAAAATTAACAAAACAAAACATAAATTAAAAGCAATTGGGTTAAAACACTATAAAACAATTAAAAAATGAAATAAAATAAATTTCCACCTTATAAATGCTGATTAATGGACTGCACAGTGGCACAGTGGTTAGCGTTTTGCCTCACAGCAAGAAGGTTCCCGGTTCAATTCCAGGCTGGGGGACTTGAAACAGTGTCACCAATGAGGGACCATTCTGTGTGGAGTTTGCATGTTCTCCCCGTGCATGCGTGGGTTTTCTCTCCGGCTTCCTTCCACTGTCCAAAAACATGTTTCATAGGTTAATTGGTCACTCTTTTTTTTTTTTTTTAATATATATATATTTTTTATTTGTGTCTTTTTTGTTGGACCGGACGGAAAAGGAAAGGGGAAAAAGGAGAGAGTTGGGGGGTGGAGGGGGGGAAAGAGAGATGGTGCATTATAGCAGTTAGAGAATGGCTACAGGGAAGGGAAGGTAGAGTTGTTAATCTACAGGCAACAAAATGCTGGAGCTTATACCCATTGCAATAGTGAATGTTGGTCTAAAATGGGCACGGCCTGTCCACACACTCAGCTGTTACATACCTGCCGGCTCCGAGAGTGTTCACAAACTTGTCCACATCCAGTTCACACGCACACTTGTGCATACCAACCAACACATGTAAAGCATTACATTCTGTCACGCACACTATTCGAAGGTGTAAAGGTGAGCCGACGCCTGTACTCAGGTGAATGTTATGTTAAGCTGAAGTGGATGATGGAATGCACAAAAAAGGAGGGAGAACCCCCAGCCATCCCCACACCAAGACACCCGCGCCGACCAGGGCCCGCCCCCGCACCCATACTGTGGGGTCAATGGAGGAGATCCACCCGCCAGGCAGCCCAGCCAAGCACCCAGACCAGGGCCCGCAGGACAGCCACACGGGCCCCCAACACCCGAGCGCAGTGAGGTACGGAAGCGCAGAGCGCAAGGCCCAGCCCAGTCAGGAGAGCAGCCCTCCCACTGCGCCAGG
This sequence comes from Adrianichthys oophorus, assembly GCA_036245035.1. Taxonomy (NCBI): domain Eukaryota; kingdom Metazoa; phylum Chordata; class Actinopteri; order Beloniformes; family Adrianichthyidae; genus Adrianichthys; species Adrianichthys oophorus. The sequence continues at coordinate 2,705,411 of BSAI01000009.1, read as the reverse complement.
TGGCCCAGCGCGGGGCCCCACCCCCGAGAGCCCCACCACCCCAGACAAGCCGCCCACCACCACCCAGGAGTTCTGGGCATCCCCCACCCCAGCCCCGGGTACGAGCCCGGGCCCCCCACGGGAGACCCGCTCCAAAGCTCCAGGCAGCTGCGGAGATCCAGAAGAGAGCACGATGGGGGTCAGCTACCCCCATCTAGAAAAGGGATGACCAAGAGCAGTGGGGGTCCCCGAAGGTGTACATTGCCTGACCAGGCTCTCCTAATGTTGTGACCCAGAAGGGGCTCGGCCCCCGAGGGTAAGGGCCAGAACCCGCACCACAAGGACACAGACACCCTCCAGGCTCAGATGGAATATGATCCCCCGCTCATGGACTTGCCAGAGGACAAAGGGATCCCTCTCCCTGCGTGGGGAGGGGGCCGCCGGGCCCAGGAGGCCGACCCCCAGGAGACAAGGCCACCGCCGCTGAAGGCCCTGTTCCCTCCACCAGGGATGGGGTAAGGGACAGAAGATCAGTAGTCCCACCTTCCTTGTGTAATGTATTTGTGTGTGTGTTGAGGTGTGTTTCTTGTGATTGATGGGTGTGTGTAATAAAGGGTGCAGTTAAAATTGGCGAGCACGGCACTGAGGACATCTCCTGATTGCTTACAGGGATGTCCAATCGCCCTCTCACCAAGGAGCCCTAAATGTCTACGGTGCAGTTAAAATTGGAGGGTAGAGCACAGAGAGGACATCTCCTGCTTGCTGGCAGTGATGTCCTAGCACCCCCCACCAAGGATCCTACGTGTCTAAGGTGCATTTAAAACCAGGAGAAGGGGGCGAAACTGTGCGGAGACCATGGGAGGGGTGGACCACTGCCAAGTGGCTCGGCCCCACGAGGTATTCCGCAAGCACGCCCCTCCTTCCAACCTAATAAGTGGTCGTATGAGGAAGGAGGGAAGGTCGGGGACAGCTACCAAACTGACCCCCGATGATGAAACAACCGTCCCCCCGCCCCCCCCAGCATTGGGCCCAAGTCTCCCCAGGGCAGAGGCCCCACCGCCCGAAGGCCAACCCCCCAGGCCCCACACCCCCCACCCCACACAAAGAGAGAGGAGCCCAGAGGGGGCCAGCCCCCAGGGCAAGCCCCAGCCCCCCCCCCAAGCACCGCCCCTGTAGCTACCTGGTCAGGTACCAGCGGGCCCGAGGAAGCCCCTAGGGTCCCGTACTGGTAGTGGACCCCCCCTCTTGCCCACAGACATCCCCTCCCCTGGCCCGCTCCCCCCAGACCCCGCATTGGTAGGCTTTACCTGGAGCAATCGCAGGCCCCAAGAGGGTTGCCCCACCCCGTCCCAGGGCCAGAGAAGGAGGTTAATTGGTCACTCTAAATGAGTAGCCAGGTTAGGTTCCGGCAGCCCCATGACCCCGAAAGGGACTAAACGGTATAGAAAATGAATGAATGATGAATGAACATTATCAAGAAAAAACAAAGATATGCAAATAACTGGCAGCAGAATTATCATAAAAGCTGTGAGGAAAAACTAAATGACAGCAAAGCCATTACAAAACAATGAGAAAATGCTACAGAAAAAAACTGGAGCTAATGAGTAATCAGCACCAAACAATAAAGCTGCAGGAAATAACCACACACAGAATGAAAAGTGTCAGCGTTAAGTATGAAGCCACCTCAAAGACCTCATGTTAGCTGAAGGACTGATCTTCTGATTTATTCTTTCAATCTAAATCATTTTAAGGTGAGTCCTGGGGGGCTTTTAAAAAGTCTTATCCCCAGGGTTTTTTCTTCAAAATTCAGTTTAGTTTTTTGAAAACAGGAACCGCTTCCATTTACAGGAACAAAGAGCTCCAGAGTTCAAGATGGAGAAAACTAAAACATGTACAAATGACATTTGATTGATGCTAGAAAAACTGCTTTTTTTGTGTAAATTTAAGCAGACGCCTCTCCAGTTGATCTTACCGTCCAATCTTCCCTTTCTCATGAGCAAAACTTCAAATCCTTCACCTGGGGTAGCAATTCCATCCATAAAAGGAACGAACAGAACCGGTGATAAGAGGGCAGCCGTGCTGGAGCCCAACATGCACTGGGAACATGTTCAACTGTGAACCAAGCTTCTGTTCCGGTTGCACAGACACCGGACAGCCCTAAGTAAGGCTACCCAGAGCCTGTACTCATGGAGCGCCTTCCAGAGGACACTTCTTGATTTAAACTGGTCACACAACTTCTCCAAATCTACAAAACACAGATGGACTGGACGAACAAGCTCACATGAACCCTCCAGCTCCCTTAAGTTTATGAACACATTTTTGGACGGGTATCAAGCAGTGAAATTGAAGCGCGTTGACGAGAGGCGCCCAACGCAAATTTGACTCACAAATCTTACCCGGTGGTGTGAACAAGGAGAGTGTAGAGCTGGTCCACTGTTCCACAACCAGGATGGAAACCTCACTTTTGTTCCTGTGCTGAGGTTTGAACTCTCCTCTTCAGGATTATTTAGAGAAAACACATTTTCATGGCTTCTTCCTCAACTTTTAAACAGATTTTAATTTGATAAAAAAAGGTTATTTTGTTGTTCTTCATTGTGAGGCTCTGACAGAGTTTTAATTAGGAAGATCTCTCTCCCTTCCAGGAACTTTGGGATATTTTCCCTCTTTCTACATCTCTACATACCACCCATCACTTTGCCTACAGTCTGACATAAATAAATATGCAAAAGAAGAAATGTAAAAGAAGAAAATCAGTTTTTTATCTTGAGATTTCTGAAGGATAGGATAATTTCACATCTGAAGGAGAGTTGATGGCGAACGTCAGAAAAAAAAGGAGAGGAATGTCATAAAACTATAAGGAGGAGGAGGGGGAGCTAATAAATACTCCAACTTAATTTGTCCTCTGCCTCTCTGGACGTACTCCTCACACCTCACACCTCCTCTCTGCTCCACCAGTCAGCATTCACAGCTATAAATCCTGGAGTGACATTTCGGGCAGCGAGTTTCACGTAAACATGGCCGTCTAAATGTCAATGCTGAAAGCAGACAAGCGTGACTTCGGAAAAGGGAGAGCGGAGCCTGTAGTGTCACCACACTTAAACGCCCCCGCTCTCAGTCTTCCTGACATTTAAGAGATATATCCCTGAGTCGCCTCCTCACGGTGCAGAGGGTTAAAGTTAGCAGAGCAGGCTGGGAGGAGTTAATGATTTGAAAGGATTGAAGGATTAATGGCTGAAACTTATGTCCTCGTTCAGGTAATTTTTGCTTGATGAGACCAGTCAGTACTTCAGGGATCTGGTTTCATGGATATTTTTACAATCATAGGAAATTGGTGGGCATAACGCTCATTTCTATAGAACATTTGCTTGTTATCTCTTTACGGATCAGTAAAGCATTTCTTTAAATGAACAGAGAAGCATTCACAAATCTTGGAAACCGCCCAATTAAAAGGGAAACTGTTCCACAGTTCAAGAAAAAAACCCATCCTATGCCAAGTGATGTTTCTTTTCATTCGAGGGCAATGATAGGGTTAATGCTTTGTGTTTAAGGACACACTGACTCTGGGAGTCTTGGATTTAGACTCTTCACCAATAAAAGCATTTTATAAAATCAATCAGAATCTAAAAACTGCTAAACGTAACACGTTTCTTTTGTAGCTTAACTGACCAACAGTTTTTGGACACAGTGACAAAACGCATAACATCTGCTCAGGTTCACATCTAGCATCAGGTTGAGCAAACTACGTGGCTAATAGTGAAATCCTCCTCCTCTGGGGGTAAATGCATGGCCAGCTGAATGCAGCATCCCAGAGGGCACAGCAAGGTGGTGATCCACCTGACCAGCCTACCCAAAGGGAGAAGATCCAGCTGAGAAGGTAATAAAAAAGATCTTTAAAATAAATAAATAAATAATGAAACAAGAAAACATCCTGTTTCTAACCCTGCCTGGAGGCTACATGCCACTATTTAGGAGGTGGGGTTCACCCTGGACATAATGTTATATAATTAATCAATAATATTTTTAAAATATGTGCGTGTTTTGGGGGTGGGAGGGTGAATGATACTTGATATTTGTGTAAAATCTGAGGAACTAATAAGAAATGAAAACTTGAATGAATAAAAAGTCTTGAGCCCTTTTAAAAAATCAATGAGATAAAATGCTGAAAATCAGCCCCTCAGTAGGCAGGCTTTGGTCTTTACAATGGAAACGTTTAGCAAACCAAAAGGAAGAGGACCAAGCATAGAAACTTGAGGCACACCAGATTTAATTTCATGAACCCCAGTGAAGTGTGTGTCCAAGCTTACCATAAGGATTCTCTCCATGGGAATTGAAAACAGTACTTAAGAGGCTGAGGCATTTCAGCGGTGTCAAAAGCAGCACTTAAATGTAGTAGCACTAATACTGAGATCTGGCCTGAATCTAAGGTACTCATCATCATTTTCAGCCTGCTTTTTTTTCTTTCCAATTTTAATTGAGGAATATAAATAACCTACGAATGTAGATATTGACTGAAATAATGTTGCCAGCTGGTGATGGTAAACTATTCCTTTTGATGAATAGTAATGATGATGGAGAAACTTTTTTTTCTTGAAAACACACAAAACAAAATTCTAGCAAACAGAAAATGGATGGAAATAAGGAAACATGCAAATGAATTAAAAATTTGTTCTTATAACTTAAATAAGTAGTGGCTCAGATGGCTGCATGTAGGATTGACACTTGGGAAACCAGGGTTCATTTCTCCAGGGGTGTGATAAGCTTCATGTAGTGGGGGTCCCTGGGCAAGACCCTCCACGCTAATGCCTAACTATGTAGTCAGTATGCGGATCGGTGAAAGCTGATTCGCTGTAGCAACCCCTGATGGGATTACCTAACAATCTGATAAAGGGCAAAACTCAACAGCGAGATTCTATTGAGTTGTGTCCTTTTTTTTTTTTACATTATTGCAGCAGTAAAATTAGCAACTTTAACACTAATGTTAGTCTGTTAAAAAATGTGAGTACATGTACATTTTTCTTTAGTTTTCTTTGAAAGATATAAAGGGATGAATGAGTTTATTTTTATAGTGGCAGACAACCAAAGTAATGCAGGAGCCCAGGAAAGGAGGCAGCTCCTCCCAGTAAAAGAAGCTAATTCGCTACAGCTAATTTGTATTAGCTCGGTCAGATCTGTACCAGCTTGAAGCGAGACTGAGCTGAGTGACTGGTTCTTACCAAATTCAGCTCAAAGGGGGCTGAGCTATGGACCTGCTGAGTAAATTGTTCGTGCCACGATTCATTCTGGAACGAGGTCGAGCTATGAGCTACAGAGTGATTCATTCATACTAAGAGTACTCACTCATAGTATGAAGGGAGGGGGTGAGTAACTCTATCAGCAGAGCAATGCTACTGCAGTGATACTCTTGTGTTCTCACAGCAGAGAGGATAAAAGACAGATTTTTCTACAAGTGCAGACCTTGCTAATTGTAAAACGGAACAAGTCAGTTAATGACTCACGCATCACTACGGCCGACACTTTGAAGCCACTTATGAACAGAAACTACAAATATGTTAAACTTCACCATAGAAGTCTTCATTTTCTGGTTTTAGATGGAAAGCAATTAGGAGGTATGATCAGAATAAATAAACCAAAAAGTATTAGATTTCATTATTCCTGCAGTGTAAGGGAGTTAGTTAAAGTCAGTAAATGTTTGATAAAAAATGCTTTGATATAATTTAGTCTCCTATGTGAAAATGTGGCTGATTTTTGGTTAAATCGTGACCCATCTGTGGGGAACAAACCTTTCCAGAACAGAGGGAACAGAACGTGTGGAAACTGGTCAAAGATTGGCCCCTAACAGCAGAATTCCGGTGAAAGCACGGAGATTCTGCCTGCCCTGAGGGCCTTTCTCAAGGTAGTTTGTGGAAAACATTTTCAAATCCTGCCTTCAGTGATTATTTTAGGTAAAGAAACACTGTATGCTCCTGAGAGGGGTCTTTTGTTTCATGGTCGGTAAAGGTTAATCAAGGAGCTTTTAGTTTCCACCTCATTCATCACCGTAATGGATCTTTTTGCTTGAGTCCTACATTTTTTTTTAGCACACATATAAGTCAGATTCAAATTTCTCCATTTCCTTACAGGCCATTGCTATAATTCTTCTCTGAGTTTGTTACGTTTAGCTTTCATTGGTTTTTTATTCTTCTAAGTGCATCTTTTCTGCACCCTGCACTTGTTCATTTTCTTGGAAATAAAAGATTTATTGTTAGAGAATTTTTTTATTGATTTTGGGTAAATGCATGGTATGAAAAGAGTGCAGTCTAAGAATATATTTCCTGCCTCCCGAGTACAGACGCATACAAAGGTTAAAGCTGTTGCAAGGAAAAGCTCTGTCTTAAACTTTCTGAACTAAGTGGGCAGTAAATGAACTGCAGCATGAGGATACTTGTTATGGTTTAACTTTAACCAAGTGCAACATTTCTGTCTACATTGTTCCAAATCACAATCTGAGAGGAACTTTGAAATCCTTGATTGTGTAAGTTTGTCAGAATTTCAGTTGTGGGACATAAACATACACAACACAGCGTTCTAGACACGTTCATGTTCTTGTGAGTGCACAGCTGTCAGACTGAAAAAAGCAGCACTTTAGGTTGTGTTGTTGCTGTGTGTCTAACCTTTACTTGTAAATGAATTTGTTATGTCTTTTCCTCTGGGAACTTTGTGACCTTAGCATAAAAGTCCTCCTCATCTTCTTTTTTTTTTTTTACTTGTCCAGCAGCTGAGCAAACAGATCAGAGCGGAAGGTCTCTTGTGTTGGACAGATTTCACTGTTACATTTGGGGGTTATGAATCTTCTGATACACGAGGTGTATATTTGTAGAAACCCCTTTTTGTATTTGAGGGTGAACTTAATTTTAAATCATTATATTTGCATACATTTCTTGTAGGACCAGACAGAAAAAAAGAGAAGGAGAAGGTGGGGGATAATGGTACAAAAGAAAGAAAAATAAGGTTGTTGCAGAAGTTGAAGGATGATTTAAAAATAGGATACACAATCCTATTTTTACGCTGATACACAATCAACCCAGTTTTCATGGAGTTGAGTCACCGTCTGTGAGGCAGAGAACAGTGCTTCTTCACCTTTAGGCTGAACTTGAACAGGAAATACACAAAATGCAACAAATCTGAGTATAAAAATGATTAGAATAATTAGAATCATACATATAAATTACATTTAGAGATCGCATAAGTGGGCATATATTCATTTTATTTTTAGTTTACATCTAACTTCAATAACAAATATGTTATTTTTATCGGCTGTTAATTTTACAATTTCATCTGAGCGCACAAAAGAGATGATTCCTGATGGAATCATTTACTGTATAGGAGAACTGGACTGAGCGACCCCTCCCCCTCACTTTCCAAGCAGGAAGTACCCGCCGGCTCCAAGAAGCTGAAAACCCATAGACTTCGATTCAGAAATAAGCAGTTATTACTCAGTCATTGTGTTTGTCACAATAGCATTCTTGCTCTGATACTTTTTTTTTTAAACATGTTCTTGATAATCCTCATTTTTTTTAAAGATTTTGTTTTTTTCTGTTGTGCAAGTTATTCACGTTATAAACTGACCGATCAGATGTCTCAGTATAGTACGAGCTTGAAAGACGTTGATTCACAGGTTCTCCTAAGCCTGCTTTTAAATGGTAGGGGATGTGTTCTTCCAACAGGCTCGGTCCTGGTTGGCCAGAGGGGTTGCCATAGAAATAATGACCCAGAACAACTTAGACCAATCACTGCTTACAAATGCTTTCTGGTCCCAACATGGCACCAATCGTATCAAAGCAAAATGGCGACTGAATGGAGTTCATTTGGAGTTGGAGAAAGAAGCAAGTCAAATTCTATGGGTGATGTCATACTTACTTGATTAGGTTCTATACATAGTCAATGGATGGAACAAAGCAAACGTGAATTTATGGAAGTAAATGCAGACAAGGACATTAAAGATAAATAAAAAAATCAACTCAAGTATGCAGACAGGGGATCTGAGGTCAGGATGAAACAGGAGCTAGCTGGACCATTTAGGGATTTAATGGTGGAGGTGTGAAATAAAGAAACCTTGGGTTAAAATAATAATAAAAAAACTGACAAAGGAAAGCTGTCTGAAATTTTTATAATCAGCGTTTTCACCAAAGCTTCTTTGGCTTTAATAACGATTGGAACTTCTTTCAGCATTCACTCTGGCTGAGCTGCATTGCATTAAAACCATGATCATCCAGGGATAATTCACTGAATCTAAAAGTGAAATCATTTAAAATCATTTCACTCATAATCGTCTTCTTTGATGTTTAGTCTTTAATCTTTCTCACCACTTCATGTTGCTTGTATTGAATTCCAAGAGCATAACTGAGGAAGACGGCTGTGCTTCTCTTTCAAAAAATATCCACGTCCCGTCGCCCTCTGCTCTCATCTTGCTCTCTCTGCATCATCCTCTCTCCTTTTCCTCCCCACTCCTGACCTTCAGGGCTGGCCGTGATCGTTGCCCTCCCGTGCTGGTGTGGGTCATGCTTCATGAAGGGTTGTGGGAAGCTGAATGGCTTGCTCGCTTGGCTGACTAGCAGGCCTCAGCGTATCCTCCATCATCACGGCAGACTGCTGATCCCATTTTCTGCTGGGATTTGCCTCTTCATCTCTCTGTTTCTTGTTCATCCTTATGCATCTTTACACCTCCTCGTCTGCTCCCACCTAAACCCCACCCTGAGTTCTTCAGGTCTGATTGGAAGTATCTCATATTCAAACTTTGTTTTCCAAAATCTTATGTTATGCAGGAACAGAATAATCTTGATTTCATCATAAAAACATATCGATTTGGTTTCTTTGCCTCCTCTTTATAAACATTATGACTTTGGATTGTTTGTATGTCTCATGATTTGTTGTTTTATTGCTTCCTCGGCTCTCACAAACTCAGAAACAAGCCTCTTTTTCAGAAGCATATCATACAGAGCATAAGATCCTCTTGAAGAAATGTTCCACACAGAAAGGTCCTCTTCACTCCATTAGGAGATGAGCAGTCCAAACAATCCAGAAATTTAAAAATCCACAGTTCCAACAAGAAACAAAAAAAAAATCTCCAGCAGGTCAGATCACACACAAAAAATGGAAAAGGAGAACAAAAAACTCATAGCAATTTAATTTGATGACAAACTCCAGGAAGCCACTCAAAGAGCCAAGACTAGAGCAAACGAACTGGCACTATAGTGATCTGAAACAGCAGTTTCTATGCAGGGGTGAGACGAATGATAACTCCTTACATGAACCTGGGGCAGAAGAAAAGGAAACTGAGCAGCAGGCTGAGAACAGGACATTGTTCATTTAAGTGCTTTTCAGTGGTTTCAGTTATTTTTGATCCTCTTTTCAAAAGTTTTAAAGTTAAACTTCAAGGAATTATAAGTCAGATTTAATACTGGCCTTTGGGAAGGTAAATAAGTTTAAAATAAAAGTAAATATATCATTCTCTTACTTATATCTTTTGCAGCTTCATTTTTTAATGTATTGTTGTTTTCTGACTTACTTACTTGTTTTACTTTCAGCCAAGCCTCAGGTAGCTTTGAGTTTGCAAGAATCCTGCCTTGCTTCATTTCAGCATGATCAAGCCTGCAATTCTAGAAGAGTAGCTAAGGTGCATTTGTTCACAACTGCTCTGCTCTGATATTAGTAATAATCTATGCAGCTATGCATACATAGTCTGCCAAGAATTTGGAATTTAGTCAGTTGTGAAGGTGTGAAGTCACAAGATAGCTCCCTGGTACAGTACACTCTTTAAATTTTCTTTGGCAAAAATCTTGTAGTAATGGAAAATAGGCTATAGCCGAGATGGCTGTCTGATACTCTCTGGACCACGGGTATCAAACTCAAGGCCTTGATGGCCGGCCTCCTGCTGGTTTTCCAGAAATCCTACCTTATCTGGATCAGGTGGTTTAAAAACGCGAAGGACACTGGCCCTCGAGGCCAGGATCTTGACAGCCCTGCTGGACACATCAAATGTGGGTTTTTAGCATTTTAGTGACATGGTTGCAAACTTTACTGAGAATTTCTTTTTAACAAAGTGTTTGTTTTTATTGTAGCATTACCCAGAATTAGAGGTCTGTGTATTAGAAGTGTGTCTCAACAGTTGATTTTCGTTTGACTATAAAATGCTTATAATATATGAAGATTTTGTGTGATTCTATTACTTTATAAACTATATATTAACTATATATGAAATAGGACTTTCCACCAGCTGTTCTACCTGGCCAGTAGCTCACTGAAAAATCAATCCAGGTTTTTCTAACAGACTGAATAGATTCCTCCGCATTGTGTGGGTTGATGTCTTTATCGCTGAGTTTTCTTGATTTGTTCATGTCATGTTTTATTAGGTGTTTAGGTGATACTGTGTTTCCTGTTTCCTCCAGTCAGTGTCATCAAATTGTCAAGGGGCTGTTTCTTTTTCAGAGCTCTGCACATCTGTTTACTCTGCCCATAGTCTTCATTTGCTTCATTAGCTTGTTGCCATGGCCCTCTTTTGTTGCTTTGGGATGTTTTCTATTTCTCAAATCAAAGTAAGTTTTTTCAGTTGTGTTTAAACTTATATGTGTATATATATATATATATATATATATATATATATATATATATATATATATATAAATGCAGAGAATCTGGAATGCAAAGTTTGATCAATAAAATATTTTTTTTTTCTATGCGTCATAATATGAAATGAGAAAGAGGGAGCTCAGATCAAGTCTATGAATAAATGTAGTCATACATTGACTGTGTACACACAATTATTTTAAATGGGTTTACAAGTAAAGCATTGATTTTCATTTGATGTAATAATAAGCAAACAGAAACTAACAACAGTGTAACAAAAAATTTTTTTTTCTGAAATGGAACAACTAAGTGATGCTGTAATTAAATAAAATGTGCTGATCAAAAGAATGTTAAAATACACATTAAAATAAAACATTTGTTTACTTTGGTTACGTTCACTTTTGTTTAACTTTTGAAACATACAGTACATAGAATATTCAAGACAAATTCCAAGTAAATTTCTTCTGTCCTGTAAAAGATACACAATGTATGAAAATGTAACCAGACCATGCTAAAAAAACAAAACAACAAACAGTAGCAAGCATTGTTCTAGTTCATTCTCTTTAGAAACTCCAACAGGTCTTAGGGTCCACTTTTCTTGCACTTGATTGATTTCAGTTACCACCACCATTTACCTAAATAGAAATATTGTTTTTCCATCAGTGATTAAATATTTGCATAAAGAGTTACAAAACACACAGATTTCCTTCAAGGAACTCCAGCTGTTTCTGATCAGCATCACTTTGAACAACGATAACTGTTTGGACAACATTTCCCACAATACATTGTTCTGTAGTCAACCAGACAGCTTGCTAGCAGTAGATTTTAGTGGAGTTTGATCAGTGACTGGCAAACACTCCACACAGCTCTCTTATGTTGGAGTGTCTCTGGAGAATACGCACACACGTGAAGTAACACAGTTTTTTAACTAGTCGATGTTCTTGAAATGTGTTAAGCAAAATTAATTTAACTGTTTGTCATTGGAAGATTGCAGGTTTGATGTGTCCAAGTGTCTTTGGGCAAGACACTGAGCCCCACATTGCCTCTGGTGGAAGGTTGGCGCAGTGGAGCCGCCATCAGTGTGCGAATGTGTGAATGGGACCGTGACTGTAAAGCGCTTCGGGCCTTCAAGGAAGGTAGAAAACCGCTATGCAAGTGTATGCCATTTAAAGATATTCTGGTTCCTTTGAATGCTTGTTTTTGTGCTTCTTTTTCTGGTCAGAACATTTGAGAAGCAGTTTCACAGTTTCTCAGAAGCAGTTTATTTGAGGTTGTCCTTATTTTTTCTCCCTGCAGAACTTTATTTTACAGTGGTCACTGCCATCAAACTGAGAATCATACAAACTAAAGTTTAAAAACTACACTAAATATTTACAAGCTTGAAGATTTTTTGCTTTTTGTACTTCTTACCTAACTTCTCAATTTACTCTGAGATCAGCTCATAGCAGAAGATTAAATGACTGTAAGAAAAAAAAGTCTGCACATAACTGTTCTGTTGTTTAGCATGAGACATAGAAATAAAATCTCTCATCCAGCTGAATTGTTTTAACTTCCCCATTAACGCACAGTAAGGGCAGCTGAGCTGTGATGTGAGGGGGAGAAACTCTGCAAGAGGACAGTTGTTGAAGCTAATTTAATGGAAAACATCTGGGAGTCACTAGATGTTCCTGTGGTTTACTTCTCTGCAATTTTGTTTTAATCAGGAAAATACTCACTGTGCAGAATTATGGTTAAAACCTCAAATTATTCCCAACTGTAGGATAATGGAAGACTTTATCGGCTATCATTATCTCTTAAGCGTTTACTCTGCCTGCAGATGTGGATTCTGAAATGATAAATAAATCTCAGCTCAATGGACTCTATGAGCTTTGTGACGTATTTCCGGTTTAAAATAAAGCTGCCGTTGTGTCTAACTGTATGCATCCACTTACCAAATCTCTGTGTACTATTCCTGGCATTGTCTTGGTAATTTCTTACATGACCGATGTGATTCACATGTATTTACATGCGACCAGAATAAAAAGTGATGGAAATTTACCTTGGCCACATGTTATACGTGTAACAAAGACGCACATTGCTGCTTTGCCTGCACGTATTTTAAGTGCGTCCAAGGCTGGATTTTGTTGTTGGTCGCACATATTTAAAATTACGCTTAAAGTTAAAGTCCCATTAGCTGTCAGTCATCTAGGTGCGTGAAATATGTTCTCCGTATCCTCTGGCGGACCGGGGAGCTGCAGACATCCAAAAAGGCAAAATTTGCCTTCCTGAAACACCAAACAACCCAGTACTCACAAAACGCTACCATGTTCTGTGTGATCACATGACTTCTGGAGATGAAACGTCAATTGAGCTTTGAACATTTAACCAGACTGAAGAGACTTTCAGACTGCTGGTTCTACTTCCAGCTGATGAGGAGCCTCTGCCTTCTTCATAGAGCGGCAACAGTGTGGTCTAACCGTCACCTCGCCTGTCAAACTGCTTTACCTCACACTGAAAACACTGAAAATGACATTGACAGAAATGTAGAAACGCTCTTCTGTGGAGGAATGAACGCACAACTAACAGGTCATAACGATACAGACAGCGGTCGTTAGATACGTACTTCATGCTAGTTAGCATTAGCCCAAATGAAAGTGACTATTCACACTTATTTTTTTGTTCAGCCAGTGCTGATATATATATATATTTTTGGCCGCATGGACCCGGAGAAAAAGGTAAGGATTACGGTTACGGTTAAACTGCCGTTGTGTCTGCCGATCACTGCGCTCCGTGCTCTGGGTGAGTGACAGCTAACGGGACTTAGCAAATTACCTTCAAAGTTTGCAATGCGGGATGACACATACAATTTAAATCCTTTTGCCTTTTATTTTGGGGTGTTTTGAACAAAGAAAGATGAACAATGCGCTTAACATCATTTATAGTGTGGGTAGCTCCAAAAGACATAATGTAAAGTCCAAATACTCTGCTTTTGTTATGTAAGCAACGAAATGATTGAGCGGTCAAGGGCTGAACGTGGAAGTAGGTCGTGCATAGAGCCCATTGTTTGATTTGAAGTCCACCTCAACTCAAACTGTCTATGTGACCTTCACTGGAACCAGGGTACCTTCAGAGTCCCTCTGCAGCATTCTCAGGGTGATTTTAGCTGTCTTCACTGAGTGCAAACACACTGGGGATGGAGCTGCTGCCATGACATCACCCACAGATCATGGTTGTTTGTAAGTATCACATTCACCATTTGTGCATCATTAACTAGAAGCATTTTGGAGCCAAAACGGGACCAGACTTGGACCAGAATGTGGAACTTAAGGGCGATTTATAAAGGTTGGTTGTAAAAAGTGACACATGTTCACAGAGAACACAGTTACAAGGTCAATAAATTATCTCTAAAAACACAGACCACACAGATCAGAAGAAGAGAATCTGGTTAAACGCAGTTTAATGAGAAATATACTGGAACAATTTAAGCAGTCTAGAGGATTTAATGTCCTTTTAACGCAACTTTGTGGGAAGCAAACATGGTCTGAAGATGTGACTATTGCAGCATATATGATACCAGAATGCTACTTTAGTTACAGATGTAGCAATAAATCTCAGACCATAACCAAGCCCCAGATATGTCTTTATTTAATTATTATTCTTTTGCCATTTTATATTTGGTCAGGTTTTGATATACTTTCAAGTAGGATGTTGTTATTCACCTTTTGGGATATCCCTTCAGGGGCCACTGCGAATCAGCATTCACTGATCCGCACATTTGGTCTGGCAAAGAGTTTTATGCCTGACACAACCCTGTACTTTTTCCAGGCTGGGGAGCGGCACAGGGAGACCCAGACTTGGGTCTTTTGTGGCTACATAGTTAGGCCGCAGCGTGAAGAGTCTTGCCAAAGGATCCACACTGGATGAAGCTCATTGCACAGTCTGGGAAACAAACCCTGGTTTCCTATGCACCAGTCCTACACACATCCAACTGAACCATCCAGCCATTAAAAATCATTATTATTTTGTCATATTTTTTGTGTGTTTGATGTCATGTTTTCATGCAGGGTCTCCTGTTAATTCAAAGGGAAGTGCATTCCAAGGTGAGTCTTTAACGTGTGATGACCAGGGTGGATTACTGAATTACTTTGGTTTATTTTAACATGTTCCACATTTACTTCAAACTCTAATATAACAAAACTTCCTTGAAATGTTGCTTTATCTATATTTCTCTCTAAAACCAACTTGGTTTCCAAAATCTGTTTATACATAGCTGTTCAAACACAACACAGGTGGAACTTTCCTTTTTAAATGGATCATTTTTACAAGAAAAAAGAGGGTGCAATTACTTTACCAAAAAGTACAAAATTTGGCTTTGCTTTGTTTTCCTAAATAGATTCTTGGGTTTGGTGGAGGGATGATGCATTTCTTTGGTGTGAATCAGTATTTAGCACAGCTTTGGAGATGACATCTGAGGTCTCGCTGCTGGGACAGAGGATGTGGCTGTTCCAGGAAATGTTTCCAAACTCGGATATAAATCCAAACAATAAAGAGGAGATCCCACACATCATGTACCTTCATCATTTGCATGTGGAGGTTTTGGAATGACGAACACCTCTCTTGTTTGAGGTGAAGTAGCTCTAAGGATTCCCTGTTTTGAGGTTTTTTTTTTTTTAAATTTTCCCTGTTTTCTGTATTTTTGGATGTTAATTTACTACAGGGTAGACATTAATTGTCTTTGTTTGCTATATTTGTAGCTTGTCCTAGTCTTTTTCAGTCTCCCGTTGTGTGTCTGATCAACCACTATATGTGTTTCCTTGCGTTTCCAATTAGTTTGGTCAGTTTGTTCAATTGGTTAAGTTGCCCTTTGCTAAACTTAAAGCTTCAGTTATTTTTATCCCCTCTTCTAATGCCCGTTTTGTTCATCTGGACATTTTTTGGAAAACATTAATTTTTGATATAAATCTTGCTGACCTTGCCTTATCCTGCTCAGTCCACCACAGTGATAAAAGGTCCAGACTTGCTGTTTTAAATACATTTTATTTTCAAATGGCAGTCAGAGAAAAGTAAAAGAAGGCAGTACAGCAAAACCAAGTCCCACCCAGGGAAGAAAACTCAAAGCTGACACAGACAGAAGGCATGATGAGATATATACAACAGCAGACATCATTTTGGTGTTGTTATGGCGTTTTTTGTTTGTTTTGTTTTACATGAGGTCAGAACTAATAAGAAAATAAGGATTTAACTTGACGGACAGAGAAGGTTCTAAAAGTCAGCTAAGGCACACAGAGCCTCCCTGGATCAAAGGGGGAACATCAGTCAGAGAAGTTTGTGCAATAGTTGCTCAAAAATACATTCCAGCAAGAACAGCAATGATCTGATTTTCTCTGAAACATGAGGTGCTTGCTGTCCCAAACACAAAGTCAGGTGATGCACTCAGACAAACACAATTGGGTCACTCTGTCCGCCCAATAATAATTCATTTTAGCACATCTGGATTTACATGAACACTATCTTTTTAAACAATGATTGTTCCAAAATACATATGTACATTCTCTCCTTCTGTTAACCATTTTGTTACAAAATAGCACTTTCACATTTAGTTACATGTAATTAATTCACCTTTGTTTTTCCAATCAGTCATGAAGCATTTTATATAATACGTGTGCTGTGCAGTAAGTGTTCTACAAGGGGAGGGGGCAGCAGGAGCCTTCCGGTGGAAAATCAAGCGCTGCTCTTTACAGTTGAAGTCCAGAAAGAGTGGAGAGATTGCAGTTATGAAGCCATGGCTGACAGAAGGTGAACTTGACGTTAATGAACTGTAATGTCTCTTCATTAGCTTGTGCAGAAACAATCATCTGGCTCATGTGGTGACTAAGCAAAGCTGACAATCACAGATTGAAAACCTAATTGCCTTCAGATGAAACTTGTTTCAAGGTAAGACAAATATGTAAGAGCCAACCGCTTGTTCAGGATGTGCCGTGCTGCCCCGAGTCCAATTAACCTGTCTCCAATGTACAGACATTGTCTTAATGGGTGTCAAAACGTAAGTAGGGTTGCCAAGGTGCAACAGACCCGATCACGTCAGTTACTCAAGATACAGTATAATATTCACTTCAAATTTATCATCACAGCATGAACACCACGACCACTCAGCCAGCTCCAGAAGAACAGGAAAAGCCCAGAGAGCGTCTCCTGCTCTGCTCCGGAGTGTTTGCGCGTGAGGCTTTTCAGGTTCCTCGCCGCTCGGAGAAGCTCTTTCCCCATGCAGCGCACCCAGCAGGAAACCAGGACAAGAGATCTATTCAGACGGGACAACACTGACTAACACACAGGTGCGAGCCATAAAAAGGTACAGTTAGGGGTGTGGGCCTTTTTAAATAAAGGCGGCTTTCTTTACAAAAAAGTATGTATCATGCTGCCAAAGCAGCGTTGCAGTTATTTAGTCACTGACTAAAAATATCAGTATTATTATAAACTTATAAATAAATACCGACCCATGGACTCATCTTCCCCATTCATTCAATTTTTTACACTACCTAAATCATTATGTACAACATCAAGCCAAATGTCAGGAGTGACAAAAGGAAAAGTTTATGGTTGGTTTTGTTCTTCAATTTTTCAAGTTTTAGGAGGTCCAAGTTAGGAGTGGACATCAGCTCTGCTGCATGTCACTACATCTGGGTGTTTTGGAATAACCGTCATGGCGTCTGAAGCAGGTCAGCAACGACAAAAGAGGCTTTCAACAGCAAGACGTCTGCATAGAAAACCTCTAAAAAATCAGTTTTTACTAGTATGGGTTTCTGTTAGGACAAGTATCTGTGTGCAAAGGAAAGCAGAGCAGGACAACCCTCCCCAGCCTGATGTCACACACTTTCATAATTTAAAATGTTCCCACATCGTTTCACATCTAGATGCAGTTGTTTAAATTGTTTGAAAACATAAATTGCACTGGTTTGGGGCTGGATTTACTGTGGATATTTGGACATTTTTCTTATGTTGTCATAAATCTTCAGGAGGCACTTTTTGCTTGATAGCCTTTACGGGCCGTGTGCAGCAGAAACTCGTCTGCAAGCGGAGTCAACGGTCCGGACCCCCACCCCCCCGAGCTCTGCGCTGGCCATTAAAAGCTGACTACATCACTCATTCAGCAGCAGAATAGAAGCTGGAAAATCTGCAATGCTTGATCACAGTAAAACTCAGTCATGAGAGGAAAAATAAATAAACTGAGAAACTAGCAAAGCCAGCAAGTACTTCTTAAAAGAAGGACCCACAAAACGGTCTGTCCAATACCCCCCGTTTTAAACAAACACTTTTTTAGAGGAAAAACACTCGTCCCTCCCCCATATGCCAGAAATCCCTCCTTTCAGTTTAAATAAACAGTGCCTTGACCTCCGATCCAGCTGGAGGCCTCGCTGCTACCTGATGCGCCCGTCAGCTCGGGGCTCTCCCAGCTGGGATTTGGGGTCTGGGCTTAAAGAGCTCCACGGGCTGTTGGAGCAGGCCTGCATGACGGGACAGGCTGTGGGGCTGACGGCGCACACGTCAGCCGCTTCCCACAGCTCGCCCACAAGGCTGTCTGTCCAGTGCTCGAGCTCCAGGCCGGTGAGGGCCGCGTTCCGTTGGGCCTGCTCCACATAAGCCAGGCTGACCGGGATGTTGAGCACCGGGTTCAGGCCATGGAAACTCTGCTCCATGTAGCTGTTCTTTACCGGTCCGTTGTGCAGCTTCAAAGTGTCCTCTACAGAAAAAAACATGCCGGCGGGTTAGTGGTAAGGACAGAAAAAAATGACAGCTCCATCAGAATGTTAAATCGCTGGACACAAGAAGCTCCCTTATAACCTAAAGTTGAAATAATCTCCATAACCCCCCCCTTTTAATGTGGTGTATCAGGTCACTGCAATGCCAGATTTCTGAAAACAACCATTAAAGAAGTGCCCTCATTCTGTCCTCCCATGATGGTGAAGCAGACTGTGATCACAGACACAGCCTCTCCTTAAAGCACCCTGAGCTCCAGCGAAGCTTTAAATTCCTCAATGCTCCGCTAACTGGGACGGGAGCCATCCCTCCTGAGTGTGGCGGAGCAACACAAGCTCGCTCCATCTCAGATGTCTGCAGACATCAGCACTTTTCACAAACTGGTGGCAGAATGACGCAGTCCTCCGTCCAGCCAGTGCTGTGGAACCAGCCTGTGGATGAGGTCACGCTTGTCTGTACAAACCCCCACTCACGGATATGTCTGCGTGCGTGCGTGTGTCCGTGCGTGTGTCTGCTGCCGCCACATCATAAAGTTTTACAGGCGTTGCATGCAGCAGGGAAGCCTGGTGCCAGAGGCAGAGGTGGGTGGAGGCAGTTGGAAGAAAGTGCCGAGGCCAGAACTCATTGAGACGAGCACACGCACCATCATCACTTTACTCTGTGATTGCTTTCCTAATGATGTGCCATTAAAAACAACAATCTTTAATCCCAATAGTGACAAAAACATAAATTCTTACATTAATCTCATTTTGGTTGCAGTGTAAACTATAAAATCTCGATGATGATTCATTTAGACATTACAATTACATTTTATTCATGTTTTAAAGACTTACTCCAATGAAAATGGTGCTTTCAACATGTTCTTTATAGCATTTTTCTCATGATGGAGGACATATACAAAAGAATTTAAGACTAAAACTGCATTTCTGAGTATTTCCTTCTTCAAATCAGAGCAGATAAAAACGCTGTTTGAAAAAGCTCAAACTTGTGACACAGCAACTGAAAGGGGCGGGCCAAAGTCTCCCTGCTCCGCTCCAATTCTGATGCATCCACTTGTAGGCAATTAAATCCAATAAAATCTTTGTTTCCCTCGTCTGAACTGGTATCTGGCTCAAAGCTGGATAGCTCTGATAATGCTTGCCGTTTTTGTTGTAGCGCTAATGTTACCTTGGGCTTGTGAGGAGGTGTAAGCTAGTGGGAGCGTGTATACAAAGGATTCAGAGGCTTACGTCTGCGACAGCCTAGAGGCGAATTTATAACGAGCACTTGCTTCTCTGCAGAAATTATGTCTCAAAAAACGACAGATTTTTTCAAATTTTGTCCAAAAACACCATGAACATGATTAAAAGACCACTGGGAACGATTTTACAATTGATCAAAAGATTATTAAAGTGGGCCAAAACGAAAAAATTATACATTTTTGTTAAACTTTTCTTCCATAAAATGACTCAGAGATAGGAGCGGGCGATAGTGATTTATTTTATATCACGACATTGTTTTTTTCCATATCAGACGATAACAATATATATCACAATATAAATGAAATAACTATATCTGTCAAATTTCAACGCTCTGTAGCTCATTAGAGTAATGTGCAATCATCAGCAGGTTGTTTAGATTCAAATATGTATTTCCTATTTTACTTTAAACATAAAAGATGCACTAAAGGAACATGATGCAACAGCAAATTACAAACTAAATTGAAAATTCAGGCAAAAGCTACAGAACAAACATAAAATTGAGAAACATTTTTGTCAACATCCTGTAAATAAGCTAGGAACTAAATGCAAATTATCTGAGTTTCTTCTCGTAGTTTAGACTGTTGCTGCTGTGAAGGTCTTAACCTTTTTGTTTTTGCTGGAGAATTATCGTTTATTTCAGTCTGAGCATGCTTGGTGGCACAGCTTCAGGTGATAAAAATGGTTGGTGGTATTTCCAGTTTTAGAAGGAACATACATTCTGCACAATTTGCAGTGCACGTTACTCGTTTTTTTTGTCTGATTTTAAATAACTAAAATACCTCCACACAGGAGCTGAAATTTAATGTTTGAAACACTGGCCGGTTAATAAAATAAAAAAAACAAAAAAATCTACAGTCGAAACATATATTTTATCAGCCAAACATTATTTTACACAAAACTAAGTTAGTCATTTTACTTTTTTGAAAATTTTCTGATTTTGTAATTTTTTTCAGGAAAATGAAATCGCATAAAAGTAATTTATAAATGGTATGAACTTGTCATCTAACTGTAAACTCAAATTCAAACATGCCGAGAGAACAAGGACAGGTTTATTAGAGATTTCCTAATTCTGCCTCCAGGTGATTACATTTTATATTAAATGATAACAAAACAAAAACAGTGTGAAAACAGTATAATGTTTTTGGTAATTGTCATTATATATTATTGAAATTAAAGCTGCAGCTTTAAGGAGGCGAGAGGATTGAGCACAACATCTGACAGGTCACAGTTTCCAGTGTAACACAGACTGTTATGCTACACAAACGCTGCTTAAAAAGTGGATTCAATTCGGAACAAGAGCTAATAAACATGACTAAGTTTACACAAACATTTACTTTCCATGTGGTGACCAACCCTCTAACTTTTACTCGGAAAAGAGGAGAAAATGCTTGGGACTGGAGAGTGTTAATTCGGACCCTTCAAAATAAAAGTCAACTGCAATAGGCTCAATTTACTACCGAGAAAATGTACTATCGCGATTTCAGTAGCTATCGTTTTATCGCCCAGCCATACTCAGAGAGTTTATTAACCCAAAAGAAAGGTTATTTTCAGACATGGCTGCCTGTCCTCTTTCAACACTTTCAGAGAAAACTAGCTGCTTATGGATCGCAGCAGCGTAGTGTCACTCCTTATCCATGCTGGGTGACTGATTTAATTGTGTTATTGTTTATGGAGGGCCAAGTTCACTGTTGTTCAACGCTCTGCTTAGTATGTATGAGCTGCTTGCAGGGTTATTAAGGGTGACTTGATGACAAATATCCAGGGCTTACAGAGGCACAGAGGCTTGATTAGAAAAGTCATCACTGCAAATGCGAGGCTGTGTGCGTGTGCGTGTGTTAGCATTCGTTTTAACACACCTATATAGGCAATCGATACTGAACACAATATGATGCCGTTCACAAGGAAACAAAGCACTTAATATCAGAGCTGCATTTTAGGGGTAAAGCTCAGTTTTTGAAGGAGATACAGCCTCCTGCATTCTTTATTTTATGATATTTTTACTGTATAGAACAGACTTATATGCAGACAGGAGAACTGGAGAGAACAGAACCCATATAAAAGGCATTAAATGACATGCTTCACAAACAGGACCACAAAATGACAATACCTTGATCTGGATCAAGCAAAAATTCACCTAAAAGCTAGAAAATAACTAGTTATAAGAGCCCTTTCGGCTAGAAATGGGCTGTCTAAGGGAAAAATCGGCAAACCTGCATGGGGCACACTGGTGCAAAATACAGTTTATAGCTAGTAAGTTTACATACACTGGAAGAAATCATGAATTCTATGCTATTTTTCAGAGAATAGGAATGATAACACAAACACTTTTTCCACTCGTGGTTAGTGGTTGGATTAATCCATTTATTACTAAACAACAGTGTTAACACTTCTTAAATTATAACGACAACAGCAACTTCTCAAATCACCCTGTTCAAAAGTTGACATACCCCAGTTCTCAACACCTTTACAGCTTGAAGTCTCTTGTAGTCATTGTGGATGAGGTTCTTTATTTTCTCTAATGGTAAAGCAGACCATTCTTCTTGGCAGAAAACCTCAAGTTCCTTTAAACTCTTGGGTTGTATTGCTTGAACTTCCCGTCTGAGATCTCTGGTTTAATAATATTGAGACAGTCACTCCAGAACCTTCCCCTTTTTTTTTTTGCAACCAATGGTAGAATGTTTTCTGACCATGGTTTCATCAGAACCCCTCACTTTCCACTTCTAGATCAAAATTTGAACACTGCTGACTGGCATTCTCAGTTCCTTGGATTTCTTCTAAAATCAATTTTCTGTCTAGTACAGTTCAGTTACCTTTTCCTGTAGATTTTTTTGCCAGCTCTATAGCTTTCCCCATTACTCAGGATTAAAAAATGCCATTGTGGCACTGAATAAAGGATGCAAGGGTCTATTAGGAGCCCAGAAACTCCAAGACCTTTTGTGCACACATTGATTACAGGTAAATGAGTCACAGATGAGGGTGGCTACCTTTAACTGTCATTCAAACCCTTTTGTATCAGCTTTAGTGCATGTTTTCAGAACAAAGTAATCAGGGAATGTAAACTTTTGAACAGAGTCCTTTGGAAAGTTTCTGTTGTCATTATGATTTAAAAAGGTAAACATCATTTTTGACACTAAATAGCTTCACCCAACCACCAACTATGAGTGGAAAAAGGTTTTGTGTTATCATTCATATTCTACGAAAAATGACCAAATCATCATTTCTTCCAGGGTATGGAAACTTATGAGCACAACTGTAGCAAGGTTGGGTTCTGGGAACCAATAGAGTGAAAATGTTCATGCACATTTGAAAAGCCAGCTAAGTGAGATGTAGGGGTTGTCTAACAGATTTTTCTGTTCTTTTCAGTTTTCAGTTCTGCACACACACCCCTGGTCAACCCAAAAACCCACAGCACCTGTAAGGGTCAATCCCTGTATGGGTGCATGTGACTGAGGCTTAACCCGTAAATGTGAAAAAAATGAGGTCTTCTATCAGTATGTGATCTTCAAAGAACTAGCAGAACTAAAATGTTTATCTTATTTTTTTTCTGGCCTGTGCTCATTTACCATCTTCTAAGTAGGCAACAGCTGCAGAAGTAAACTCCATGAAACGATGTCTTTGTTGGGGCATTTTTCAGTATTTAAACTACGTCTGAAAGATTATCTTGGGTCAAAGGAGCCAAAGTCAGAAGAAACTAAACCGGAAGCATGATTGTATCCTTGATAAAAGTATCAAGCAACAATAAGAAAAGAAAAAAAAATAAAAAGGGAAGCTCTACATCACTAAATGGCATGTTCTTTTATGAAATGGAAACTCATTCACTTCATGTAAACCACAGTTATAGGAAAGTGCATAAATTTTGGGATGAATCCAAACCATTATTACTGTGGGTGAGCATCTGTAGCAGAGGAAAATCTGACTCATTGGTTACAGTAAATGCTGAAACAACCTGTTGGAGGGATTTTAGGTAAGCACTCAGTACATGCACATTTCTTACCTCGACGTATGGGCTGGTGCTTGTTGTAGGCCAGAGGGGCAATCAGGAACCGGATTTCAGCCACAGGGCTCCAGCGGTGCAGGATACGGAGACTCCACACCCCGGGCCGCAGGGGCTGGTTGAGTGGCGGGCGGTAGTGGGTGAACTCTGCACTTGAGTCGATCAGGATGTCATACGTGGCTGCAATGACATTGGTTGGATCGATCCACACAACCGTGACTGTGACGTTGGGCCCTTTATTCCACTTCTGCATGCCCACCGTCTCATCCATTGGACCCATAAGGCCACCGATATTTCTGAACATCCGTTCTTTGGCATCCCACTCTGTGCCAACCTAATGGAGGACGGCAAAAAGGAGGAAAGTGAGGGACCAGACAAGTGGCATTGACAGACAAACCTGCACATTTTATAGACACGTTTTAAATTCACCCTTGCACCTCAATATGAACCGCAGCAGTCAATAAAATGCAACTCAGTGCTTAAACTCAAGCTCAAGCAATAAAATAACCCATATCTGCACTACATAACGTCTCTTAAGATGCATTTTCATTCAACTCCATTAAACTCCAGTTTATCCCTCAGCACAGGCACCATCTAGAATAAAATGCCGAAAGAAGCCAACAGTGGCTCCACCACTTGATCCAGATGCTGCAAAGCCAAAAAAAAATAACTTTAGTTTATAGTGACGATGCAAATTATGCACAGTGGAATCCAGCGTGAGACATACTCGTCAGAAACA
This sequence comes from Adrianichthys oophorus, assembly GCA_036245035.1. Taxonomy (NCBI): domain Eukaryota; kingdom Metazoa; phylum Chordata; class Actinopteri; order Beloniformes; family Adrianichthyidae; genus Adrianichthys; species Adrianichthys oophorus. The sequence goes on along the minus strand of BSAI01000009.1, from coordinate 2,681,122 downwards.
GTCACCAGACTGGAGACAATTACAGTCTGACCCCAGTAAAGTCAGCTGCTGGAGATGAGGACACATCACAGCTGTTTTGACAGTTGAAAAAGGAGAGTCAAGACAGGAGAGAGCTCTAAAGACAAGCATTCAGTGCCTCCATAAAAGAGGGAGGAAGCGGTACTCTCTGCTAGTATTTTGGGAAAATAGGTGGGAATCAAAATGTTAGAGGCAGAAACAGTAAATTATTTCTTTGCTGACTTAGGAGATGTCTGATGCCTTTTGAATTGATGCTGAATGACTTACTTTCCTTTTTTTTACATAGTCACACTAGTTTGCATGTTCTTGCAATTTAACAAACCCTCTGACAAAAATAAGAAGAGAGGAAGAAAAATAGACTGACATCAGTGAGGGCAAATGACTGCAAGCTTGTGTGTGGTGTGTGGGACAAGGTACATGAACCAGTCGAGACTGATGAGGACGACAGAGTGATAGAGCAGGAGGCAGCAGACACACACATGCGCCGACAGTAGATGTCTGGGGTGTTGGCAGAAATGTGAGATGGATGGCTGCTTTTGGAAGCGCTCATCCTCACAATGGTGGCTGATTAACACAGCCTCACCCTGCTGGAAGATCAATGGCTGACTGGAACTGACTCAGGATCACATCCTCGGAGAACTCAGATTGCTCTGCATGGTAAAAATAGACATTGCTTACATAAATGAGCCATTCTGGACCATTTAACAGCTTTGTATTTAGGCCAGGATCTTGGAATCATAATGCCCACATATAATTGCTGCTTTGTTTTCAAAATACTGTGGAAGATTCCAGCTCCATAAAGGTTTCTAGTTAAGTCATTATTCTCTTCACTGAGTGAGATTGATACCAAGGTGAACAGAGTGGCCACCTTGGATGAGATGACGATGAGTAGCATTATGTGAAAATAAAATTACCTAAGACAGATAACAAAGTATTTTTTCAAATAAGAATTATATTTTCAAGTTACGTTTGTTCGGCCAGGGCTGCAACTTTTATACAGAAGCGACTCATATCTGATTTTTAAAAACAAAAAGGCTTATACATTTATTATTTCCCCCACTGCCTGCTAAGTGGCCTTGTAGAAGAGTGTCCACCCTGAGAAAGGAAGGTTGTGAGTTCAAATCCACGTCCGATTCATACCCAAAACTTTAAATATGTGACTCCAGGCTTGATGACCCCCATTATGGGGTTGGATTAAGGGGTTAAACTGCCAAATGGTTCCTGAGTGAGGTTGTGTCTGCAGCTCACCACTTCCTTAAGGGTTAAGAAAATGCAGGGAACAAAATTCACACTCCTAGATGTGTGGCAACTAACAACCAGTTGCCTTTTAGCAGTTGTTTCCCACCAACAACCGCTAGGGGGCACTTCAGGTGTGTGTATCAGTATTTGCTACGACAGCAATGCAGAAGAAGTGCCGTCCAAAACATGGAGGAGATCGTTCTCCTTCTGAACTTCGTGATAATTTTCTCAATTGCATCGAGACAATATTATCATTATTATTATTGTTATTGTTCCTTCCTCTTACTAATGGGGACTGCAAGTCATCATACTGGGTTACAGAGACACAAAATACTGCTGAAAGTTCAGACGCAGCTTTTGCACTACAAGGTAAAAGATCACCTTAAAAAAGATTATACAATCTCAGAGATGGAGACGTGTTAACCAATGCTTTTGTAAAGCCCTTCAAAATAAATCAACTTGATCTCTCAACGTTATCCTTGTCTTCTGTGGATTGTGAATGATTTGGTTTGACTGGTTTTGTGGGGTTATGGACCAAGGACATTTGTTGGTTTTGTGTTTGGTCTCCACTTCCTGTTTTATTTTGTTGTTGGTTGTACTTTCTGTGTTCTCCTCTGTTTTTTTTTCAGTTCTCTTGAGACTGCCCTCCTAGTGTGTGTTCTCTCCCTCCTTAATTGGCACACCTGTTTTCACTTACCTCATCCCCTCCTCCTGGTTATAAGTCTTCGTCTCCCCTGCACTGGTTGTCAGGTGGTTTTTGTACCTTCATGGATTTGTGTTCTCAGTTCGAGTACTGATTCAAATAAATGAAAGACTTTTCATTTATTAATACCATCTGCTTCTGTGTTCGCACGTCAACCCTGACAGGTTTGGACCAAGCAAGCAAACTCGCGTACTTTTGAAGCAAGTTTCTTAGCACTTTCAAATAAACACTGTGGCAGGTCACTTTCATGCAGAAAGAGCAAAGAGCGGAAATGAATCACAGGGAGGATGAAAAGGAGTAGGAAGAGGGCATCTAGAATGATTCATGACAAAGTTTGAAAATGTCCTGCAGCTAAGCATCATGTAGTGACTGAGGGCTGTCAGGAGTCAGGACTAACTTTCCTTTTCTTCTTCGTCAAACTTTGTTTTTGGCGACAACAATCTCCCATATATTGGAGCTGCATTTTTTTAAAGAGTTTTGTCAGCTTGAGCAAAGCAAGCCCACCAGACTGTACAGGTAAATAAACACTTTTAACTTACACTTTCTCTTGTGTGGAATGATGCTTCATGTTTCACATAGGTCAATCAGTGGCCGCTTTAATGATACAAAAACTCGTGATTCTACGATCACAACACTTCCCACGAATTCAACCACTTCCTGATTCTTATCTTGACACTGCAACTTCATCCAATCACCACAGTTTTACCACAACTTTGATAATCACTCTCATTTGAAGGACTGTTCAACCACAAAAAAAACATAGAGAATGATGGAAAAATGTGTTCGAAGTATGCTGTTTTTTGTGTGAATGTACCATGTGTGCGTTTAAGGAAATCTAGTGTTAAGGTTAAGAGTAACGTGTGTTTATTTAATGTTATCTGATAGGATGAGTTATTTTAAGTCTTTGTAATGTTTTTTTTTTTTTTAACTGAACCAGCTTGATAGAAGAGTTAACGATCGGTTGGTAACGATATTAAATACATAGTTTTTACTAACGTAACACACTGAAAGGATTTTATAAACAGACGGAAATACAAGTGTTTAGTCCAATAGTTTTTTAAAGTTACATTTTGGATGATTCATACATACATAAGAAAAAACTGATAAAAACCTCAGTGTGCCAGCTTTCACATCTGTAGTGTAGATTTAACTTTCAACATGAATTTATCAAGCACGCTGCTGTTATGTACTTGTTTACGTTTTATTGTTGCATTTGCACAAAACTATAAATAGCAGTTTAATATGGAATTGAATCAATGCTTAGTAGTTTTGTTTTGAGTTTACATTAAATTGCCCCCCAATAAACTGGAGTAAAATCCAAAAATTTCCTATAGGAAAAATGTTATTGACAAAATCAAAACTTTTAAGAAAATAGTCACACGTTGAGTCTGTTTGTGCAACAATCAAAAATACCTCCAGGATCCTGAAAGGACTCAATGGTTGTCCATTTTCCAGAATGACTTTAAATAATTTAACCTTTGTCTGACCTTCATTTATAATTCACCCTATGCTGGCAGGACTTGTTTTACCTCTGCTGCTCTCTCTAGGAAACAGTGGTTTATTTAATGTTATCATGAATCTCTGCCCCGTTCCTTCTCTGACCTGCTCTTGCAAACCCTCTCTCCACGTCATGGCTGGCTGGCGCCTTAGCCTGACACTTCCAGTAAATAAGGTAGGTCAGTTTGATGGGATAGGGCAGGCAGTCCCACCCTCCATCTGCTCCTTTTTAAACCTGAAAGCAAGCATTAAGATCCCCGTTAATGGCCTTGTTTTTGGAGGGATAAGTGTAATACAAGTGTTTAGTGGCAGATGTAAACCATCAACATTCATGTTTTTTCTTCAGTTATCCTTTTTTTACATTTATAATAGTTGTGGCGACCTGTTCAGGGTGTTGCCTGCCTTCGCCCAACAGTAACCTCATTGGCTCCAGTAGTCCCGTGACCCCAAAATAGATTCAACGTGTTCTGAAAATGGATGGATATTCATTTACCTAAATTTGGCAATTAGTTAAGGTTATCTAAAATGTGACAGTTTTATTTAAATGTTAAAATTATAGATTTGAAACACAGCTTTTAAGTTGGGGGAGAACTATTAAAATGAAATTTCCCTGTATCCTAATACAAGCTGGTACTAAATGTAAGTATTCTGGTAAAAAGTTCTTCCAACCCTGGTCTCCCTCATACTGGATCCTTCACCACCTGTTCCTGACACTTGGTGAATGCAGCATGCAGCATCCACAAGAGGCCGGAACAAAATGTCAGCTCTGTGCATCTCATCAGCGTTTTTTGTATCTGAGCCACAAGTGGAAGCAGATTTTGGGTGACAGAGAAGGAGAGAGCTGTGATAGTTCCTGAGACAACAGCTGCTATAGGTGGGTATTTGGAAGCAACATAATCAATCGCATCAATCAAGCGCATTTGGAAGCAAATGTTTTCACATTTTTAATCTGTCAACCTGTGTGTAACCCTTAACACACGGAAGCTGGTAGCTGCCTTACCTCAGCTCATGACACACCGCGCCTTCCCTCATGGTTAATCAAACACACCAAAATAATTGTTTAATTTTCTGATTAGTTGGAACCTTTTACACCTTTTCCTTTTGAATCTGCTTTTATCAAACAAGTCTTAAAAAAATGACCACATTTGCTTAGGTGGAAAGCTGTCTTTTGGGGGGGGCTCAGCCTTCCCTGTACTCCCTGTAGGCTAAAGCTGCATGGTGAAAAAGATGTTTATCCTTTTTTTGTTTAAAATGTTGACTCATTCTGACTTCCACAACTTTTTTTTTGCATTATCACAATGCTTGTGGTTAAAGAGATGGTTCCCACGGTCACTTTGCATTTTTGCTGTTCTGCCGACGCCAAAAGGGAGAAGCCCACCTGTTCTCTGTTTGCTTGGTTGTCTGTTTTCATGCAATAACAACATTTGTCTGTCTTATCACAGTTGTTCCAGGGATTTTTAAGTTTTTCCGTCTTTATAATGCCGTATTGCTGTGGCACTAACTTTTTCCTGTACTGCCAGGGATTCCAGGGAGTTTGTGTTTGTCCGTCTGATTTTCTTGTTGCTGAAGTTACTGACCTTTGTGTCAATGAAAAAAAGCGTCCATGCTTTAATGTTTGCCTGTCTCTCGCTGTCCACTCAGACCTCCATGGGTTGCATTAGATGGTCACTCATACAGTCTGGTTCTGCTGGAGGTTTCTTCCTAATCTTCCATCTAGTTTTCCTCTCCACTGTCGTTCTTGGCTTTCGCAGACTACACCAAAAACAATTTGAAGCAATCTGGTGGTGTCTTTAAATTACCTTTATACACATTTCAAACAGTCTGACCTAATTGAAATAATTTGTACCCAATTGTATGACAACAGTTAAAGCTTTAGTTGGATCAGCTGCTGTCGCCTGACAACCACAAAATGGGGCCGGAGATCGCTGTAAAATGATCTTTTTTTCCACTTTCAACAGAGCTATGGCTATTAAGATAATTTTCCTGTTACAGGATCAATAATGTCCAAAAAAGTTCTTATATTAGTTTGTTAAATAAACCTCAACAATGCGCATGGACAACTTGAACTATCAATGTTTTGGGACTCGATGAATATTCGACTCTGTAACGTATTTTTGACTGTTAGTTAACAGGATCACTTTTGTATTCAAGACAAAGAAAAGTCATATTTTAAACAGAGATGTTAAACCTGGAACTAAATGCTGTATTCATATTTTTCGGCAAACTTTTTCTTTCTGAAAATGTTTCTTTGTCTTTATGATTGTTTTTTTTTAAAGATTCCTGACCCCATAGAACCAAAAAGAAATCAAAAGTTGCAATAATAAAAAGCCAGTTTGGTCCAAAAGATATCTACTATTTTTTTTAAAACATCTTTCTGTTCCCAGAGAAAGCAATCAAGATGGGACCCTTAGAACAACAACATCTTGAGATGTTGCATTACAGTATACTTTATGGAGGATCATTTTCTACTAAATGATCTTTGTGGTTTCACGACTGCAGTGGGAATGCTGCGTGTTTGCTCAAATGTAACACAAAGTGACGGATATTATTTGACTAACTGTGAATACAACAAGATGACAACTCCCCAAGGTCTTTGCATCGATCAGTCATTCGAGATACAGCATGGCAGCACTCTGAGCTGATGAAAATAAAATCTTCCTATAGGTGCCGTCTCCTGCGTGTCTGTATCATCGCTAACAAGAGGGTGGGGGGCTATTAATAGAAGGGAATATGAACCAAGCAGTGTTTAAAAGTCACATGAAAATGGAATCTGGTGTTTTTTCTAGCTTGTTAACAAATGTACTTTCGGGATATATGATAGCGTGTCCCCTGCCCTTCAGCTGCCTTTACAATCATAAAAGTCCTCTGGCTCCAAACACATCCTTCAATCAGGTAACAAGAATCTAAAAAAAAAAAAAGTTATTTTTATTTTGCGTATCTGTTACTGAAAAGATTCTGATCATCCAACATCTAAGATCACATAAGCTGGAAACAAAAGTTTTTTTGTTTTTTTTTTCAATTACTTTTTTGAAAAAAATTTGTTTTTATTTTTTAATGCTAAACCAATAATGACCCGGGGGTTAACCAAACGTTTTGGAGGGCTGAGTTAAGTTGCTCTTGCTACACCTGGACCTGATTACTGCCAGACCTGCTGAATGAAGAAATTATTTCAACAGAAGCTATCTGACAAAGTGAAGAAGCCAAAAGGAAAACAAAACAAGATGCTGCTGTTTAAAAATGACGGAGAACACGTAAAAGAGAAGAGAACTTTCCCAGGACTTGTCAACCAACCAGAATGAGTACGACGTTTCCAAGAGGTCAAACAAGCTTAAGAACACCAGGAGAAGGCCAGGCCTCAACTTAGATTCATGATTTAATTGAGGGCTGCATGGTGGCAGAGTGTTAAGCGCCTTCACCTCACAGCAAAAAGGCTCTGGTTCAAATCCCAGCTGGGACCTTTCTGTGTAGAGTTTGCATTTCTCCCTGTGCATCCATGGGGTTTCTCCAGGCTCTCTGGCTTCCTTCCACAATCCAAAACCATGCTTCATAGGATGATTGATTACGCTGAAATTATCCCTAGGTGTGACTGTGAGTGTGTGTATGGGTGTGTGCCCCTGCAACAGACATGGCAACCTGTCCTGGATGTACCCTACCTTCACCCAACAGGAGCCAGGTTAGGATCTGGCAACCCCTTGCCCCCAAAAGGGCATTGGTGGGTTAAGACAATGGATGGATGATTTAATTGATACTGCTATTTACTGACACTCTTTTTGAGTCAAGAAATGATGGGAAATCTCCCTTGTTTTGAATAAAAAATACATTTGTTGTTATGAATGATTTTTATATTGATTTTATTGCTGTTCTGCAAACAGCAGGTTTGCTGCAGATGTTGGACCAGGTAAAGTCAAAGTCCGTGTAGCTTTGCTTTGGAAGGTTTTCACAGCAGAGTTAAATGCTCCTCACTGTCATGTTTGACTTGAGGAGAGCTAATTTGAACTGTGTGGGTTTGAAGTGGTTCTGTACTAAATGAAACTGTCTAAAGGCAGCTGGGAAGGGGAGAAAAAGAGACATATGTCTTTTTTATATCTAAAAGAGGACAAGGAACACATTGTTAAGCCTGCCATATGGTTTATCAAACAAACTCCAGCTTCAGTAATATGGTTCATATCTGCCAAATTGACAAAATGCACAAAGCTTCCACAGCTACATCGCGCCGTCTTATTTAAGCTCTTTCAGCCGCCGTTTTGAATGATGGACGGACTGACTGACAGCCACCACACTGTAGCAGACAGAGAAGGCTTTTTCAGGCGAAGCAGTCTGATAAAAGCCACAGCTCACAACACTCCTCTGTCACTCATGGTTCATGGTTCACTTTTTGTTCTGCAAAAACTCTCATTTAAACAAGACAGATAAATTAACTTGATATTAAGCAATTACTTTACTTGTAACATTTTACTCAGATAGATTGTTATTTGGGGAAAAAACCCCACAGTTTATCAGGATGTTTCCTGTATAATCAAACATGAATCTACTAATAAAACAACCGAGCTATTCAATATTAACAGTCTAACAAAAAAACATCTGGTCATGTAAAAGTGAATTTGACTAGAAACTAAGCAGATCCTGTAAACTTGATAAGATTTAGTCATTGGGGTGGGTGAAAGGTGGTGCCAGGTGTGTCCCTCCATAAATGGGGGACACACCTTGGGTACAGACGAAGCATTTGGTCTTGTGACACAGTGATATGTATCAGGTATCAGTAGCTAACCTTTTAGCATTGTAACTTTGGGGTTGTTGCTACCAGATATGCTATTGTGAAACTCCTTCCTTTGCAGAAATGTGTAAGAATTTGTAGGAAAACACTGAGGCTGTTTCAGAGCTCACCAGGTCCCACTTTTGAATATTTTACAACAGTTTAAAGTGTAGGAAAGCAGCTTTTTAGCTTAAGTACAACACTTCTGTGATAAAGTACTTATGCAATGAAAGATTGTGATGCAGAGAAAGACAAACTTTATGTACTTTATGTAAAGCGGCTGTACTTTACTACCGTAAAGTGTTGCATATTGGTGCAAAACTGTTTTTCTCAGCTTCAGAATCAGTTGGAATAACGGAAATTGTGTAAATGGTCGAAGAGAGGTAGTTTGAAGCATTGGCTCTAATTAGTTTTGGTTTAAAGCACCCTGAAGGTGGAAGTGAAGGAGTTGTCTGTATGCAGTGCTGTAGTCTATAAACAGCGTGTTGACATCACTGATTGGAAAGGATGAACAGAAGAAAAAAGCCACATTTTCTCATCTAATTTTAAAAGATGCCACTGTCACGTCAAAGCACAGTGGCTGTATCCTAAACAGGCTGTGTGGTACCTGTAAACAGAAACACAGATTAACATAACAAGACAATCAAGGGAGGCATTCCAGTGTGAAGGTGAAAAGTAGGCATTCTATTAGGATATAACAAATAAGCAGCTCATGAAGCGCTCATCCCTGTAAACTGGGATGAACTCAATCAATTTACATTTTACAAGCCCATTATAGGCCCGAGTTTAACAGTGTGAAGATGTGCCGCCATGAGTCTGGGCAAGGGCGACATAGCAATGAACATAAGGTCACCCCAACCCTGAGCTGTATATCTCACTTCTAATTACATGCTGAAGAGCTGTGTTTTCTGCTCTGACTCCGTTTGTGCATCTTCATGGCTAATTTTAATGACACACTGGGTGGGATGCTGACTCACCTCTGCAAACTGCAGCCGGCTGAATGTGCTTGTTGGGGGTGTGGTTAGCTTGAAGTTCTTCTTGGGCGCTACCCAGGTCTCCATGGTCTCCAACTTTCTTGTGGCCAGGTTGTTGGCGTGGTGCCTGACCAGGTAGCCCTGGAACTGGTCTGAGTGGAAGTAGAGATGGACGGACACCGGGTGGCCCATGGGGAAGTACCTGGCAGAACAATGTGAGAAACAATGTGAGAAACAGTGAGAATCCGTTGCTCAACCTGATGCCCGCTGACCTTCAGCATTTCAAGGCTAATGCTGCAAGGAGAGAAGAATATCAAGATTCATGTGGAAGGACAAGGCCCTGAGCATGCTAATGCCTGCCTGCAGCAAAGGTTAAGAGAAAGTCAGTGCTCTCTGTAATTGTGCTACATGGTGGGCATTAATTCAGTGACCTTTAACAGAAATCTAGTCAAACACTTGTGTTTGCAATGCAGGCACTCTCACAAAGCACCCGGCGATTTGAACTGTTCACACTCATGCACGACTGTTACAGCAGATCAGAGAGGAATGACTGGAGAAAGCTTGATTTAAGGACCTTTGGGAATCAGTCAGTAAACAGTCACCCCTTTGTATGGAAATGGTTGTTTCCCATTGTGATGGGGCTTATATGAGCTCTGAAATGAGAGAGAGGCTTACAAAAGACAATGTGACAGACCAAAGTGGGCTGAAATTACAGAAGAGTCACATGCTTCAGTGGCAGCACATTCATATTAGTCCATTTTGAGCACACACTTGTGCACTAACGCGCAAATACCATTTTAAGTTTGCTGAAGAAAGTCGAACTGGGTCATCCAGTCAAATGAAAGCCAATGAAGGTCTTGTTGCTCAGATTGTTCTGTTGTTCATTTGAGCATCGCCCCATATGTGGCAGAGGTTTGGCCCTCAAGGCAGAGAACTGATGCGACTTAGAGAAAACTAAAAAGGATGTGAAACAACGGCCTCAAAACAAGCAATTCTTATTTCTACCAGAACATATCTCATAAGACTGTGCTGCATGAACTTCAACAGACTTTTTAGAGCATCTAACAACAGTGAAAAACAAGTCAAATCAATTCAAAACTGGGACACTTCTGGGAAGCTGTCCACACATGTTCTGACTTCTTCGCGGCCAGTTTCTCATTCTGCTGCTTCCCAGACCTCTCTTTGAGCACACAGAGCTTAACACAAGCACACGGTATTTCTGCCTGCTCCCCTGTGCCTGTAGCCTCATCAGTATTCCAGTAAAGGACCAGGAGTCAACCTGTCCTGGTAAATGCTACCCTCACAAGCAGAACAGCAAATATTTACACTCACAAGGATTGCATTGCACACTCCCCACTCTCCTGTTCCCCTTTAGTGTGTCTGTTTCTCTTTTGTGTCTCCTCTCATACATCTCCCATTAGGCTTTTCCTCCCACTTCTCTCTTCTCTGTCTTTCATCCTGCTTTTTGCACTCGTCCTCGACCTTTCAATCCCCCTGGACTCATCTTACCTAAAAGAGGCATGACTGCTGGCGTGAGAGGCGATGAGAAGGCCGAAACACAACCTTCACAGAAGCTGCATTCAGGCTTTTGCTCCCCAGCACTTCAAACTGAGTCACAGCTCGCTGCTAAAAGCACCAAATCACTCTGCGTCCTTTCACTCTCTGAGGCCGAGCCAGCCAGCTCTAAAACACATTTGATTTCCAGGTGCATGGAAAGTATATGAACATACACAAACTCACACACAGACAAAAAAACTTACCTTCAGCCCTACCCAACCCTAACCCACTGGTTAAAATCGAAGTGCTTATCCAAGCCAGGAGCTTAGAATTTGCATTCTGTCCTATTACCACCCGGCAAAAATCCTAAGAAGGCAACCAAGGTCCTGGGGGTCCTCACAAGATCAGAGAATTGTCCATAAATGGCTCATAAATGCATTAAAAGCAAGTGAAAACAAAGGCTTCACAATCAGGAGGACAAAAAATGTTCCTTTTTCTTCTCATCTTTGACTTTGACTGCTAGGTCATGGCGGCTGTCTGACACTAACGCTGTGACGCTGGCGTCCAGCAGGAGCTACCTTTTCCTTGCTTTGGTGCCTGAAAGTCACATCACTGATGATGTCTGAAGCAGTAACTGGTTCAGTTCCTGCTGTCAATCAAATAACGGGTTCAAAGCAAGCAATCCTAATTTCTACCAGAACATACATTGCCACAAAAGACTTTGCAGCACAAGCTGCACGAGACGAAGATTAGCTGAAAGAATTACAAAGATGTCAGATCAGCGTCAGTTTACAATACTTTTCCAATAATTCACCCAGAAAACATAATTATTATCATCATTTTTTATATTCTTCTTTTATCTACTGATAACAATACAAATGCAAAAAAAAAAAAAACATTGTATCAAAACATAAATAGTTAGAAAAGTTTGTTTAATGACAAAAAAAGTTAACTTTTGTCCATTCTGGAGGAAGTTTTGAATGGCTAAACAGCCTAAATCCTCCAGAAAATGTTCAGTGATCTATGTCATACTGTAAACATGCAGCTGGTATACAGTGGGAGACATGAGCTCAGGCTGCAGAGCTTCTAAGCTTTTTTAGCTTATGAAATGAGTGATGCTGCCGCAGAGGGTCCCTATACACAACTTTCTAGTTGTTAGTAAGGTACGAGTACTGGCCTCTTACTGCACGTGAATGCTGCACACGGGGCAAGCACATGTTTGTAAGGGCCCGTAGGATGCTCACACAAACGCTGTTCTGATTCTCTAATTTCCCTATATTTCTAACAGTAAGGCTACCTGCAAGGAGCACACACGGAGCGCGCTCCTATCACGTAAGAAGCACTAACGGGCTCCTTGCGCAGTCTGCAGAATATGACATGTCTGTGTCTCACCTGCTTCACCTTTAGTTACACTTGTTGTATAAGTGTTTGCTACAACCTATTGCCAGCAGTACATAAAGTGTGGATGAACATTTATGCTCTATGGGCTTACCGAGTCTTGCCCATTTTTTGCCTGCAAACAAAACATCAGCTTTGGGAGGACACAGCTTGTGTCCTCCCATAAGGGCGGTGGTGAAAGAGGCTTTAAAAATATATGATACAGATACCTTAACATAATGATAAACAGATATTTCTTTGTCTTGTAAAGTTGAAGGTAACAAGCATGGAGAGGATTTCATGTTCTCAAGTGTTTATTGCTTAATTATAGGGGAGGTTAAATTCAAACATCCCTTCATCAAACCTCTCAAACCTTTAACCATGCTCGTTTAAGCAGCAGTGATGGACATGAAGAAAAAATGCTCCATCTATCAATTTAACATGAAAACACATGGTGCTGCATGCTTTTTATTTAAACCACATACAGTATGTTAAAAGCACTGGAATTAATTCATTTCCACTAATAATAGACTGGCCTAGAGGGCAGCTTTTACTGTTATGACCTATATAGGCTCATTATCTCTGGGATAAATTGACGGAGTGTCATATTGTGTTACAAAATGAAAAGCATTACCCAGAGCTCCCTAATGCTTATTGAAGCTATCTGTTGTCATCCCATTTCCATGACGTGATGTCAGGAGATGAAAACAAAAGGCTTTTTATGTGCAGCATGCTGCGACTTCCTCTGCTAGCCACTGGGCGCGGCTGGTTTCAGGGAAAAAGCAAACCCAAGGCTGCCTGTGGGTAAACAGCAGGAGCAGGTGCAGGTGCACCAAAATAACAACAAAGACATAAATGTGTTTGAAAACAGACAGATGCCAGTGCATGGGAAAAGCTTTGTTTGCATTCACGCTTTCAGTGAACTAACCTGCAGCTGTGATCGTTGGGGTTTCCCTGCAGGGAGGCTGCGGCCCGGGCCAGGCCCATACGCAAGAAAGAGTGGTAGTAGGTGAGCATTGTGTCTGATAGGCTGGCCACGCCATCCGGCTCATCGTACACACTCTCCCAATAAGAGTTCAGTGCTGGAGATCCCTGAGGAAAGGGACCAAACAGATAGGCGTCCAGCTGGTTCACAATCTCCTGGTTGACACTGGCTTCGAACTTCCTGGCAAAGAAGGTGGGCCGCACCGTTTGCTGCAGAGCAAAGAGGAAGGGGGGAGCAAGGTGGCATGGGAGCACAGAAGAGACAGGGGAGATAAAGAAAAAAGAGGCGACAATTAAAAATGGTGGGTGGCCAGAATGTCAGAGGAAGATGTGTAGGCAGAAAGGAGACTCGAAGAACACACAAAGCAAGATGAAAACCAGAGGATTTTTTTAAAACAAGAATATACAAAAAAATGAATTACTCTGCTATCCATCACCTTTCAGCACAAATGCTTTTCCAGTAATCGTCTATGCTTTCACTTGTGTGTGTAAAAGATAAGTTTATCGATTTAATGCACTGCATATGTATTTTATGTAAAAGCCTCTTTTCCATTTGTTTAGAAAGGTTCCTTCAGCTCATCTGTGTTTCTATGTAACGAGACAACAATAAGCTCCACCCTTTAAGAGGTTATTCAATGTGAAAACAAGCACCTGCTTTGTGGGAGGGGCTTGACACTCAACATCAACAAACAGGAAAAGATGGATGGGAGCAAAATTCTTTAATTGTACTCTCTGTAATTCACAGACCCACTCTAATGAGAATAGTGTTTTTGGTGTTTATTTAATGTTCTTATAGCATTTTTCTCATGATAGAAGACAAAAATGAAAGAATGGACAACCAAAAACGTGCTTTTCTTAGTATTTCTTTTTCAAATCGTGGTGAATCAGGAGCAGATGAGAAAACAATGCCATTCGAAAAAAGCTTGTAAGTTTGACGCAACTGACACGGACTGGTCAAAGTCTCCCTGCTCCGCTCCGTTCTGATGCATCCACTTGTAGACAGAAAGATTCGCTGACGTCTTCATTTTCCTCGTCTGAGCTGGGATCTCGCTCAATACCGGACGCCTGGATAGCTCCGATATTGCTCGGCTGTTTTGTTGCTACACTAATGTTAGCTTGGGGTTGTGAGGGGCTGTAAGCTAGCAGGAGAGCGTTTAAACACAGGGATGATGGGATATCATAGGGTACTTCCACACCAACAGTCCCACCCACAACTCAACAGCGAATTACTAGCTGCTGCTCTGCAGAAAATTTGTCTTAAAAAACAACACTGACTTTTTGATCTTGGCTAAAAACTACATAATCCTAATTAAAGGACCACTGGGAATGATTTTACAACGGAAAAAGTATAGTTGGAGTTGGACTTTAATGCAGATGTTAAGGCAGAAAGGATGAAGGTTAGATCAAAAATAGCATGATGTGGCTTTCTTAAGCAATTGAATAATAACAGTGCAAACTGTGATGGATCCAACTGTTCTGACACAAACATCTGATAAAAGGTTAATGTCATCATCATTCAGTTGCTATAGATGAAAAGATTTTGGGTGCATGACTGGAACAGGAGATTATAAAGGACATCAGTGTCATGCAGCTTCATTACAGGAAATGCAGTCAATACAGATCCAAGGTTATCTGAATAGGAATTGTAAGAATGAAGATAGATCATCAGTGTGTAAACTGAAGCTGCAGCAGTCTCATCTATAGATTTTTTCTGCTTAATTTTTTATTATGGAACTCCCTCATTACCCTCTGCATGAGACCGTGGGCGCATGGAGCAGCTCCTTCAGTCAGAGACTGAAACACCCTCGCTGCAGGAAGGAGCGCCTTCCTGCCAAGTATTAGACTCTACCAGCCTCATGAACACTGGGCACTTCATTATGCTATTTATTGTTTTAAATGCTATTTATTATACTTTTTAAAATTATGATTATCTTCTTTTCAGCAGTCTCTGCAAACAAATTGAGGGAACACTCCACATGCCATAACACTGTGTTTGCATTTTGAGTTATGATTACAAATCAAATTCCCAATTGGGATCAATTAATGCTCTATCCATCTATGTATCTATTAAACCTTCATCAAACGATTTTTCCAAGTTCTGAGCTGCTCTTTTCCTGCAGCTGACTGTGCCCATCCGTGTTTTCCCCCTCTTCCTCACTGCTATGTTATGTCTTGTGTGGTTGATGGTGCATCATGAGTTAAGCCAACTCCAAAGCCTGGCTTAAGCACAAAGGGGGGGCTGTTATTCCCAGACACCCAAGCATTTTTCAGTTGCCACCAAACATGTTGGCGTTACATAAAAAAAAAAAAAAAGAAACTGAAGAACTAAATCAAGCACATCTCTGAAAAACAGATTTTTCTCATGTGGGTGCTAATGTAGGATGACGTGTGTCTTCACACCATGTCAGATGCATTGCCCCTTTGTGATAAACTAGAGACGGCTATCTAATGTGAAAGAGGCCATTCTTCAATCAAACTTTATTTATAAAAAGTACTTCTCATGCTTTTAAAATAAAAGCAAAACATAGACAGAGAAAACAAGATAAAAAGGCAAGTCACCCTTTACTGTCCCCATCCGATCCCATGACCCCACACACAATGAATAGTTTTTGTTTAAAAAAAAAATTTATGGATCATATGATCGTATATCTGGCTCTTTGCCTCCTGCCTTTCCCAGATGTACCTCGTTCTGAAACGTGTTACTAAACAGTAATGCGTTCTAACCCTTCTAGTGAACAAAATCTTGTGGGAAACTATAGTTGTTTGTTAAGGCTGAAAGGCATAGCTCAACAATATAATAACTACTAGTATCAACACAGACCGGTTCTGGAAAGGCTCTTTTGTGTCAGCACTGGACTTCATTGATCCCAAACTGGGTGCAAACCAGGCGCAACATCAGAGCCAAAGAACTGAAGGGAGCCGTGTTGGCACTAGACTGCCAGACTGAGCGAGACAGATGGGTTTGGCAGTGGGACTGAGGTCAGTGCGATGGCTGGTGCATGAAGGGCGAGAGTGAAAGCGGCATGAGTAAAAGTGATAATAAGCCATGGTAGAATATTAGGAGTCACTTTGCTGAGCCACTTTAACTTCTTCAAGAGCATGTTAAAAGTCAGACAGTGAAATAAACTCTCTTTGGTGTCAATTCCAAAGCTTTACTTTATTTTAAAGGTCAAGCCAGACCTTCTCTCCCACTCATACCCAAGGCAGAAAGGACCTAATTACTGCTGCAGCAGTTTTTCCTCTCAGGGTCATTCTAATCGAGACATAATTTTACACATATTGACTGTGAAGGCTAAGCGAACACACTGGATGATGAGTTTGACAGTCCATCTCTTCAGGGAAAAATCTGTTGCTGCTGGTTCATCAATTCAAACTCATTGTTTGCTCTGCAAACATGGAAAAAAGTGATAACTTCCTGTGTTTAAACACTATGTCTAATAAAGGTAGCACATGTGTCCTCCTCCTTGTTTCTTTAGTGATCTGTTTAGATAGATTTTAAATATGCTATTTAAACAGTTTCTTTTTTAAAAGAAACACATCTTTTAACATTTTAAAATTTAAACTTAAAAGAAAAAAAGCCCAAATGTCAGTTTCTCTGAGATTTTTGATTGTAGAAAATAGCATATTATGTTGTTTCCAAATAAGATGACGCCTTTTAGTCGCAGTGTTGTAAATCCACATCACTTTTATCTATTCTGAATTAAAACATCAAAAAAGGAGTCCAGAGAAATGGTTGCTTTTTAGGATTATTCACAAATGTGATTGCACACATTTTTTGTGATAATATTTCAGGATTAAAAACTAACAATAGTTGATCAAGAAAGGGACCCGTGAAGCCTTTGAACAGTGTGAGTTGTCTTTGCTTTGTTTCTGCAAGCATGTGAAGACAAGCAACACCAGACAAGAATGTAGGTTTAGTTTATGCAAACTGGGAGAACCCGGACCAGTGTCATTAAGTGCACCAGACTTTCTGTGTTAGTTTGCACGAAAGATAATATGAGCTTTCTCATGTTTAAAATGCATCAAACTGTCAGAGGAAACAAAGCTGGAGCAGATCAGAAAAAGCACATTTTAACATTTAGAACATCATCACTCCTTTTTTAAGAGTGTATTAGAACAGGAAAAGTCTGTAGGTCCTGACTGATTCAGCTTCATTTTTTCTGGATCAAGTCATGAACCTTGCATTTGGTCCGTACTCAGACTGCCATCAAGCGAATTTTTCTGTTCCAAACCAAAGCTTGTGTACAAAGCCTCAAGAAATTTCTGTCTTTGGCCAGGAATTACGAGGGCGGGGCAAAGCAACAAGAGAAAGAATAAAGGAAGTCCTTTTCTAATCCTTTTCAGGATTATTCACTTAGTCAAACTTTATCTTTCACTGATCAATTTTGAACGTCTGTATCAATGTCAGGTACAACACTTTTTATTGCTACTTTGGAACGGTGGAGAAAAGCTGCAAAACGATTACTAAGGAGATGACGGCTAAGAGGGTACGCTGATAAGAGGCTATGACTTATAGATTGTTGGAAAATAGAGTGAGAAGCAATGTGTATCCTGTTTAAAAGTTGTTTTAATGAGCCTGCATTCATCCAACCACATTTCATTCCTGCTCTGTTTATATCCCGTAATGCCCGGCTATGGTGGCAGTTTTGGCCCAGTTGTTCCACTCCGAGCACAGAGCCTGTTCAGACTGAGGAGAGTCAGAGTGAACCAGAGCTCAGTCTGATTGAAAACAAACCGAAACCACTTCGAAAGATGGGTCCAAGAGTGGTTCCTGGTTCCGTACCAAAGTCTGCTTGGGAGCATCCAGACTAAAAATGTGTTCTAGATTATCTGGGGAAATGAACTCTAGTTAATTTTAAGTTAACCAAATGTGTCTAGTCTGAATACACCCTCATAAACAATGTCAAACAGTAGAATATATTTTACAGCTATATAAAATACAGTTCTCCTCTGACAGATGAGAAAAGCTGCTGCGCAGTCATGGCTGAGATAGTAACATGCTTTGCTCTGCGCTGACGCAAAAACTGACGTTTTAATTGAGATGAGCAGACCTGTAGTTCGCTGAAGCTAATGTTCAAACAAGTAGAAATCAAAGCTTAATTAAGCTCAAATGCAGCTGCAGTTTGAGTCGTTTTTACCTGGAAGCGGTGGAAGTCTGCCGGCTTGAAGTCATTAGGCGAGCATCCGCACCAGTCCACGATGTGCTTATACTGACACTTACAGCCCAGTTTACGGTTCCAGTTTGTGATGCGCAGGTTGTTGTCCACCATGCTCTCACAGTGAGCGCTGTTCTCCAGCACCGTGTGGAAGAACGACTGAGAACCGAGTGATGGAGAGGAAGAAACAAACAGAAGACATGAGAACATTCAAATAAAGGGAATCACAGTAACTTAGGATAAAACAGGGAATTTTATCACTAAGATTTCTGCTTTGAAAAACATTATCAAGCAGAAACCTAAAAAACAGCTAAAGTGACATCTTTAAAAATGTATCCTTTGCATGTCTCATAGCAACAAAACCATGTCTGCACATCCTCACTGATTTATAATTTATTATTAGAAACTTATTGAATGTAATTTCATTATTGATAAAACACTTCAAAGTTAAGTTAGGTTTTTGTTCAAATAAAATAGAAAAAATTGAATTTCACTCTCTGTTACTATTTAACATGAATATGTCTTTTTTATTATATAATTATATATATTTTTATGCTTTATAAATTTGTTAAAACAAAATATTTAAAAAACCCACAAACATAAATAGTAAACTTCATAAATATTATCAGAGACTAAAAGTTTTTAGAGTTACATAAATTACAAACAAAATGTACTGAAAATCAAACTTTGTCTGCGATTTTCATTTATATTTTATAATGAGTTTTAGAATGTTTTGTTCTTTGTAGATTATAAAAAAGTGTGACATTTTAATTTATTTAGGTATTGTTTGAAGTGCTTTGAAAAAACAAAACACACTCCTCGCTGTGGTCTTTTTTTTCTTGCATCACATGACCGTAAAAAGACAGACAAAACCCAGTTCTCCATCTGTGTTTTTAATATGTATCTGTATCTTTTACATCACTAATTTATACTGATGAACTGAACACAGGTCTTTTAAGGAACTTTGACTTGGTTTGTGAGGCAATAAGCTATTTCCAGGTTAGGTTTCGGTGGAAGTCATTACAATGTCCTCATGTGGATGGATGTGGACAGTTGTGAGTGAGTTACCTCAGCAGGAAGTAAAGTGTAGGCATAAAAACGTTTCATGCTGGTGACCAGATCATCCTTGGAGTTAATGACATAGTCCACGAACATGCGGTTGAGAAGGAACCAGTCGGAGCCTCCGTCCACAGAGATGCCTTCTGGGATTTTCCGGTCTCCCAGCCTCCACATGTGGGTGTCGCACTCAAAGAAAAGGCGATCCAGACCCTGTTTCCGAATGAACCTGGAGAACAAATGCATGCTGCTCATCCCCGACAGATTTATGGTTCTGATGAAGTTCTGCTGCTATAAAGCTTTAATCCAAATCTGAATCAGTTTTGTTTTTCCTTGCTCTTGAAGGAACTCTTTTTAAGCGGAACCTGTCTTGATGAATCTGCTGTTCAATGCTGCTGACGTGAGGTGCTACAAAATGCACTGAAATGATGTGTTGTGTTTGTGGTCTTTTATTGGTGTTTGGGAAAAGGAAAGGATTTCAGGTCAATAACTTTATTACGTGTCAAATCAGCTTTAATCTGGAAAGTCTCATGTGATTCTGGAGTTTCACAACAAGCACTGTGATTATTCTATTATAAAGGGAAACCTGAGTGCTAATAAGACATTTGGACAGTCAGTAAACTTGAAAGACAAAGAAGGTGCTGGTGCTTTTTAAGCGGATGCTGGGTTTAGAATATGTGTCTCCCGGATAGGATGCTTTGTACAACATCCTGAGGATTTCTTCATGATGTTTTTGGAAAATGGTTATTTAGATTTATGAATTGGCTCCTGCACAAACCCCATGATTTAGCAAATATTTTTAGGTACGCCAAACACAACGCATGCTCTGAAGCTTTTGAGGTAGAAACGGATACAAATATTTTAGGTCTTTCTTTGTGTAAGCTCTCATATCCTAGAGTAGCTGTGTTAATACAGGAAGATGAATTTTAGGGTCATAGACAAGAGCAGCTTTGTTTGTAACAGAATCAGCTCACTACAGGCTAAGTTTAAATGAATGAAATTAAGGAAAACAGAATGACTTTTTTTGTAGCTGCTGCAAAAATGCTTTGTCGTGTGTTTTTCCTGTAGACATTCATTCAAATCATAAAAGCCTGAGGATGATTTAGTGGTTCTTTTTATTTGTTTGTATTTTTGGTTGTTTATCTTCCCTCGTTCAGATGGGTTCTGTTCAGCTTTATCCCTTTATGTCACGTCTGTTTCCGCCACCCATCTTCACATCTGCTTTCACTTGGTTCATTTTACCTCAGCTTTTTGCTTTCTTTTGCCTTTGTCAAACCCTTTCCATGTCACCACCTTTTCTTTTGTCCCAAAAGTCATGTTTCAGTCCTGCTGGAGTTTTGCCACTTTAAGTTTTTAATCTTCTGTTTTTTTTTTTTTCTCATGACTTTGAGTTTATTTCATGAATCCTTTTCACTTCCTGTGACTCCGTTTGTGGTCTTTTGTCTACCGTAAACCATATTTCATGAAACATGACAGAAAACAGAAAAGTCTTTATGATTTTCTGTTGGGATCATACCATTTTATAACGATAAATGTGGCACTGATATATTTTAAACTTGTTTTTATGCCTTAAATAAGAGTTTATCAAATCAGAAAATAGAAATGTATTCTACTGTGATAAAGATTTTAGCAGAAGAGCTTAACAAAGGAGTCTTTTTCTCCCAAATTTCTTAATTTCTCATTAAAGTAGCCAGTAAAAACTGAGTAAAGCAGATGCAAGATTTTCTCTGCTAGCTATCAAGAGAGATGCAGTATTTTTCCAAGTTCATAAAAATGTAAAACATTAGCAGCTGCTGTGAAAACTAAAAGTTTCTTTTCTTTTACCCCTTTCTTAGAGCGGAGAGCAGCCAAAGTTTACAGAAGGATGGAGGTGAAATCATCAAATCTAAGACGGAGTTGAATTCTGGTTCCTTGTACTCAGCAGGAAAGACTCACTGTCACTGTTCATACCATGTTCATGCACTGACTCATTTCGTTAACAAAGGCGCTGAGTCAGACCGGGCTGGACATGTGTGCTCCTGTGCCAACCCCGCATAACAGAGAAAGGGTTGCATCAGCATTGACAGATGCTCTGGCAGTGACCTCACCAGTTCACCTCGCCAACAAAGTTAATTAATGAAGTTGCAGATGGGAGCTAATTGTAATATGATGCAGGCAGCGCAGAAGCTAGAGAAGGGACAACTAGAGCGAGGCAGGAAGCGGAGGAGAGGTGCCGATCCGATAGAGGATGCATCTTACCGTGCATTGTCCCTGCCATGAGACTTAATGAAGTTCATGTCTCTGTATTTGGACAGGAAGGCCACTAGCTGGTTATTGGTCCTGAAAAGGAAAGAAAAATGAATGACTTTGGTATGAGAACATCTGGTGAAATCTGGGCTAAAACGACTAAGCAGCACAAATTCAAGGTGTAAAGATTTCTGGATCCTGCAGGTGGAGAAGGTGACGTGTTTGATTTGAACCACAGAAAAGACCACGAACTGCAGATCATTTAGCAGAGTAGCAACAACAAGCTGAAACCTAAAAGAAAACAATGAAAAACAGCTGAAACTGCTTGTATTTGTGTTGTTTCAGACATTTTAAAAACACTCTGAATGTGTTGGGATTGAAAACTGCTGTGACTCTGATGTCTCTCTTGAAGAGGAAGCTTCTTTCACCCATGCGTTCTGTTAAATGTGAAGTGATGGCTCATTTAGCCCATCAGATAAACATAAACATACAGGTTGACAGCTTCAATGTAGAACTTTGGCAGATGAAAGCCTTGCAAGGCTTTGTCACCGGCCCTGACCTGATCAAAGAGCAGCGATGAGCAGATAAAACATTTCTTCCAATAAACTCCCTGAATCCAGCATCACTCAGACCTGAGTCACACACGGAAAACAAAAACCAATGAAAACCTCTTTCAATGTGTCATTTTGGGAGTTCTTTACTTTACAGTCAAAGTACGTTTATAGGTGGGTAAATAGTCAAAGGATGAGCAGATTTGTTGGCGATTCCATTAAACACTGCCCAATTTGGAAACACTTTATAGTAAGGCTAGATTTTTTTCCTGTTAGTAAATGCATAATTAAGCATTAATTACCAAATAAATAACGTTTAAGAGCCTTTTTTATACATTACTTTGCATTACTAAGTGAAATATTTAATGCATTAGTTAGTGGTTGAATAATCTTCATCATTCTACCCTACTTAATGCATTACAAAGAATCAATAAAAGTGTTCTTATGCAATTGCTAAGCATTATGAATGCATCAACAATATATTAGTTAAAATGTCTGAAGTATTACTTACTCTGGTTCTTTGTTTGGAGTTAGGAAGCAAAAAGTAAGTATGGTTTTCCTTAACAACTTTAGCCTGACCTCGTACTTCATAAATGCTGAAAAACCTCATTAGCATTACCGAACAATTACATTATTAAAAATGAATAACCGTGAAATGACTTTAAGACTGTATGGTAAAGTGTAAAGTGTTAGAATACACTTCCTACATGCCTGACACCTCTGTTAATTATATGATACTATATAGAAACAATTAGTAATGCAAAGTAATGCATCAAAGTTTTTGTAAACACATTTTTTAATGAATGCTTAAATATACATTAACTGATAGTAGAAAAGGAACCCTTAATTGAAAGTACAGTCTTAGCACTATTTTTGCTGAGTTTATTGTCTTTTTGTACATTGAGAAAGCATTGTTTCAGATTCATCTCCTTTTCAATGGCCGCAACAACTGGAGCTTGTTGAAAAACAGCTTGAGTCAAAAGGAGCACGATGCACAACAATTTCACTCAAACATGAGGAAACTGAACCAACGTGGATTGTTGTGATTTATGACTAAGTTGAAATAATTTGGTGGTAATGTGAAACTTTAGTCATAAGGAGACAGTATCAGCTATTCTTTTTCTTTTACTTTGAACAACAAAAAAGATTTGATTGAAAAAATACTTTGTAATTAAACGTGGACACAAAACACAAATATTTCAAGCTAAAAGCAATGTTTGCACAAGTGTTGTTTGGACAAGCAGCATTCTGGCTCATTGGTTCCCAGAATGTCGACTTTCACTGCATTGTTTCCTTATAATCAGAGCGAACTTCACATTTGCTTTTCTTGCCTCTAAAATCTCTAGTTTGCTTTATAATGGCTGAAATTTCAGATTGGGGTAACCATTAAAAAAATATTACATTCTAATGATTTCAATGAGTAATGCAGTTTTAAAATGACGTCCCTGCAACCTCAAAATTACAATGAGGTTCATTGATATTTAGCTGCTGGCAAACATTTGTGTACCTCATCAGCTGACCAGCTCAGTGGCCTTGTGGTACAGTGTCTGCCCTGAGACTAGAAAATTGTGAGTTTAAATGTAGACTGAGTCAGACCAAAGACTCTAAAAATGGGACAGATACCTCCCTGCTTGACACTAAGCATAAAAGGGTTGGATTGGGAGGTCGAACCACCAAATGGCTCCCGAGTGCGGCTGTGTCTGCAGCTCACCCCTCCCCCAGGGGATCGGTCATATGCAGAGAACACATTTCACACTGCTAGGAGCATGACAGCTAATAAGACCTTATGTGTTCCTGATCTTTACCCTCTGATATCAGCAGAGCAGGTCTGAGTTTTCTAAGGGTCCAGCTGTTTCTGTTTTGGGGTAACAAATAGACCTCTGTATGTATACATTCATGGTTTTAGTTGTCTTTCTTTGTGATTTTTTTGATCTTTTTGTTTCTCCTTTCAGTTTAGATTTTGACTTGGTTTAGTCCATTTCGTGACACATCTTTGTATTATGCAATTCGTCATTCATATCCTTTTACAGCTCAGTCTCCTTTTTGTTGTCATGGCAATAGTTAAGGGTTTTAGTTAATATCATGATCCTACCTCCACGCCCTTCATCAGGACCTTTTTGTGACACATCTGTGTAAACTCCATCAACATGACGTCTTGCATTGACAGTAGGGATGGGCGGTCAAGGGATAATGACCTGTACACTGATGATGAAATAAATATTTGTCCACTGATCTGTGCTATAAATGCAATTTAGAAATACTTTCAATCATTTTTTTAATCATTGTTTCTGTATTTTGTGTATTTTCTGTTCAACATCGGCAATGAGTTGATGCAGCACTGAGCTCTGCCTCTCATTAGACCGCGCAATCGCTAGCAAACTGGGCTGAGCGCACGCCTTTTGCCAACACACTGTATGCTTCCAATGCTTCATTAAAATGTTTCCATACATTGTAGACATTTTTATTGCATGTCCGCACTTTCCCGCACAGTGGAGCAGAGAGGCATTTAATGGTGCGGAGAAGTAGTTTCAAAGAAGCTTAAAAGCAAATATGAAAAACCTTTGAAATGACAAACTAATCAATTGCTCCTGGTATAGGTCCTGCAGACCCTTTAGCCTGATGAAGCTATTAGGATTATACAAAAGATCCTGCTGTCCACGATTCTGATGAATGACTTCATGCATGCTGTTCCACTGTGGAGAAGTCTGCTTCCTCACGCTCAGGCTAGACAGGCTAAAAGCTTTGCTCTGCAGGCTATGCCCCCAGGCAATGGCTCCAACATTTCATCTGCAGCGGAGCCTTTCATGACGGCTTGGCTCGTCTTTCCAAAAGAGGAGTGAGACTCCGGGATCAGTGAGGGGAATGACGGGTGCATATTAATGCTATTTTCTCTTGAAGGAGCAATTTCACAGCCTGGGTGGCTTATCTTAGGAGGTCCTGAGCCATAAAGCCTAACTGATGTGCTGTACAATGCGAGGAGTCTTCTGTCTCTACCTCCCCCGCACATCAACACACGCTGCCTGTATGCACACTGACAATGCAGCACACATAGACATGCAGGCGCTCCAGGCTGCAGACGCACACAGACAATTGGAAATCATGTCAAGCTTCAGATTTGCCACCTGAGTGGTCACCCAGTCCAGTGGGTCTCATTTGCTTACTGGTAGCCCTTTGGCTGCTCTATCACACACACACACACACACACACACACACACACACACACACACACACA
>BSAI01000009.1:2539580-2655849 GCA_036245035.1 Adrianichthys oophorus | reverse complement strand
ACACACACACACACACACACACACACACACACACACACACACACACAGGAACCTGATATTTAAGGCTGATGTGTATATCATGGCTTTGTATCCACACTCAGACAGTTTTGCTCTGGATATCTTTTTTCAAGGATTCCCATCTAAAGTCGAGTTTAGCTGTAAAGACACTCTGCCTGCACAGAACTGGCTGTTCACCAGAGTTTTACATCTAAGCTTAGCAGTGAGCTCAGGTATAATGAGAGGAAGGAACAGCTTCTGAGGAATAAATGTAAATCTGATGTGCAAACCTTTAAGTCAACCCTGCCAACAAAGTTGTGGAGATTAGAGGCAAAGGTGCCTGCAGCCAGTCTCTGTCTCACAGGGCACAGATTCCTTAAAAGCAGTGGTTACAATCTATAAAGAACGCTCCACGGAACAAAAACGAGCTCAAATACAAACAGATAAATGCTAAAGAATAGACCTATGCGTTCTGACAAAGCGAGTATGTAACACATCCCCTGGCCTCACTGGACTCAAATGCACACCCAGACAAGCGTCGACACACAGATCCTCTGCTGATCTAAGTGGTTCTGTGATTGCCTTTGAGAGCCATCCATGCGGCAAGACAGACATTATCAGGGAATTAGAGGGGAAATAATGCTCGTCTCCAGTCCCACTGATAACAACCACCAAAGTTAGGCGGTGCAGGCCAGAGGAGCCCCCCACATTCCTGCCTGCAATAATGCAATATATGAACAAAATGACAACATCTTGAGGAAATAACAAGAGTTGGGTTCAAAGGCAGGTCATTAAAGAAACAATTGAGCAGCAGAGAGATGTCTGCTTCTTCAAGAGTGTCCTGTCTGGAGATCTCTCTTTTATTTTGATCCTGTAGCTGAACTGAAAAAGTAGTGTCAGCTTAAAAACAAGCTGAATGCTGTCAGTTTTGCTGTTGGAGGATACTTTTGCAGACACCCGCCCTCACTTAAGCTTGAACTCTGGACCTGATACTTCAAAAAGGCCATATTTGCAAATTCAATACTATAAACTGGAGCTGCCCAACTTTAATCCAAGCTTTGTTTGCAAATGCACAAGTTAAGCAACAGCACAAGTGTGCAATTTCCATACACTGCATGGATCCAAAATATGAAGTACTCTCTCGTTTTCCTCCTCTGACAGCTTCTTCACCTCTCCCTGTTATTTCTGCCTCTCTGCTCCCTCTTTTACTCCATCAATCGTTTCACTCCTTGATAGATGGAGCTGAAAGCCACTGCTGTCAGCCTTTTTTGAAAAAAAACATCACCCTCATGCAAATGAGGAGGCAAAATGCGGGAAAAGTGCATGTCTGATAACAACAGCACCACGGCTGCCTTTAATCAGACGCTAAGTCTGCCTGAGAGGCAGACATGCGGGAAAAGTTAGTGTAACTGCACATCATAATCAGACATGCATGCGAATGAATGTCAGCAGCACTGGTGTGATAAAACGGTAAACAAAATAAAGGAAGCCTCTGGACAAAACCAAATCCACATTTGCTCTCTGCTCCAGCTGTGGGAACATCACATCTCTTCCACCCTGTGGCTATTTCTGCGTTTCCTTCATTCAACTGGTGGACATCTGGCTGTGCAGAAGAAATAACTCTCCTATTAATAAGAGATTTTTAATTGGCTTCTGTGGAGTTAAATTAAAAAAAGCTCGATGATCCTCAGCTCCCAGAAGGGCTTCAGATGTCCACCAGACTGGAAATTTCAACTTAATCTGCTTCTTTTTTTTTTTTTTTTGTCGCTTAACTTCAGGTTGGCATTAACGCTTCAGCCTCTGAACTGGGATGTCTTTGAGTGGACGATGACTTTTGGTCCATATGGCTTACAGCAGCCCTGTGAAGTCAATAGGTATTGACCCTGGGCAATTAAAGTGCAGTCAATTCAATGTGTAACCAGCTCAGTGGAGTGCAAGCAAGCAGACACTCGGAGAAGGTGTGAATGAATCGCAGAGGTTCTGCATCATCGATCTGTTTGGTTGGGAGCGACTGTATCTAAAACCAAAAGGAGCCACAGCAGCGCAGATTGTGTTTCTCTATAGTGGTGGACAGCAGGACGCTGTTGTTTTTGCAGCATCTTCCCAGATGATGTGTCCAATAAAATGGATGAACAACATTTGCAGTTGTTTCATATGTAGAATACAGTGCAGATGAACAGAGGGGGTCCCTGAGGTTTACATCTGAGAAAAGCTGTTTTGTACATAACTGCAGAGAGAGGCATGGAAAAGACTTGATGACTAAATCATCCTGTCTTACCTGATTGGGTAATCAGCTGCGCTTAGATTGATGAAAAAATCCCAACTCCAGTCCCTCATTGCCAGCAGGTCAGCCATGCTGCGCAGATACATGGTCAGCAGACTGGCCCCACCCCAGATAGTGGCCATGCGCCATGGTGTCACCCTGACATTTGGATACTTCATGGCCATGATCTGGACCTGCCTGTGCAAGTAGTTGGATCTCTGAAAGGTAAGATGATCGCATGATGGCTAAAAAGACACCTTAAATATGACAAAGTGATTTACAGTAAGAAGTATTTTTACACCCTGTTCTCACACTTAGAAATCATGGAGAGTTCTGAAATTGACATCTTACTTGCATGTCCACTATGTATTAGGGCCAGTTTACTTTTTATTTTTTAAATCATGACTTTATAACTTGCAAATTTACAAGAAAAAAGTCGTAACTGTTAAATTACTAGAATAAAATCCTATGTTCACAACTTTAAAAGTCATTAGCTAAATTTATGCCTTTTCCTCATAAATTTACAGGTTTTCAAGTTATAAATGTGTGAGAAAAAAGCAATACTTTTACGCCAAAAAAAATCATACGTTTATGAAAAAAAAATCATACATTTACGAGGAAATAATTGTAAAATTCAGAGATTTTTTTTTTTGGATACATTTATGGCAAAAGAAATACGAGAATAAAAAATCGTAAATTTGAGAGAAAAAAAAAAGTCATTCATTTACAAAACAAGAAACAGTTGTATGTTTATTGGAGCGGTGGCGGCGGAAGGTGAAAGACGTGGAGCATCTTGGGAAGCTTTATTTCCAGATTGGTGTCAACAAGAAAGAAATTCTGAACCTTTTGGCGACTCAAAACCAAATTATTATCAGTGAGGCCGGCTTTCTGGGGTCCGGTGCCGGTAATGCGGAGTTTCATATGTAAAAGAAGGAGCTCGGAGACCCATGTTTGCAGGTTTGCAGGTTTATTCTGCCCTTTACATTCACAAACCCAGAAGTCGTCATGTAATTGTCATTCGCAGAAGTACCACCAAAGAGGAAGAAAAATAGTATTACGCACTGTTCGCCCCCTCCTCCAAACGAAACGTCCCATTTCAAGACAAAACAACAAAGATGAAGGAAAATAGTGTGTTACAAATTTACATCTTTAAATCTCGCTTTTTTTTTTTTTTTTTTTGGTGGCCCTAATACCTTGCTACTACTGTGAGAGACATAACCTAAGAAAAAGAAATTCTGGAAGTCACAATGTAGGAATTTTAAAATAATTTATTTGTATGCTAATGCTGTAAATAATATTTGAACACCTGTCAACCAAGCAGAATTCTTCTTCTTCTCGAAGTCTTCTTTAAAAAGTGGCTCCATAAGAAGCATATCAAGGTTCTGGAGTGGCCTAGCCAGTCTCCAGACTTGAACCCAAAAAGAAAAACCTCTTTGGAGGGAGCTCAAACTCTGTTTCTCAGCGAAAGCCCAAAAACCTGATTGATCTATAAGATCTGTGTGAAGTGGGCATAAATCCCTCCTGCACTGTGCAAACTTGAAAAACTACACGAAACATTTGGCCGTTTGTGTAATCGCAAACAAAGGCTTCTGTACTAAATATTAACTTTGATTTTCTCAGGTGTTTAAATACTTATTTGCAGAAGTAACATACAAATAGATTATGTTTAAAAAGCTACAATGTGATTTCCTTATTTTTTTCTTCGATTATGTCTCTTACAGTGAACATAAGATGAAACTGTCAGACCCCCCCCCTGATTTCAAAGTGCGAGAACTTGCAAAATCCCAGTGTTTAAGTACTTATTTGCCTCCCTGTACTTGAGGAGAACTTGCTCTGCAGAGGGCAGAACTTAAAGCATCTGCACTGCTTTCCTGTAGACGGTCTTCTTCTCCACGTTACTCACCTGGTCAACATGTATGTAATAGAAGTGGGAGGTGTGGTAGATGGCTTTGAAGAGGCGCTGAAACTGGCGAGAGGCTCGTCCGTGAATGACTAAGACAAACGCGATCCTCACGGGGTTTGGTGGAAAGCTCTCAGCAGAATCCTCATCCCACTGGATGTTCACGTTAGCTTTACCTGTGGGAACATGGAAACAACGGAAAAACCTCAAACCATTGACTCCAATGTTAGGGATTGGATGGATTGTTGAGATTGCACAAATGCAGGACATTATTTTTTGGACGACTCATTCCTGGACAGCCTCAGTCAGCGGCACCAGTCTGTCTGATTATACTGGTTTCCTCTTTGAGGGAGTCGATTTTCTCTCTAGTCAAGTGAAAACTACTGTTTGTATCTGGTGTAACTAGGGTTTTAAAGCAGTCCTCCATCAAAACGTCCAGTTAGATCATGACCTAAGTCTATCTGTAAAGTTTGGTGGGAGAGGGGTGATGGTATGGGGGTTTTCTTTTCATTTCCTTTCAACGAAGGACAACCTGAAAGTCTTGGCAGACCAGAACCTCAGCAAAATAATGTGAAAATGTCAGATGTAATGCAAGTTTCTCCTAAAAATCCGAATTTACAATGGATTATTTCATATTCAAGTAATTCTTTTTACACCCTTTTTAATTTTTTTCTTCTATAAATAATGGAGTTTTACTGTCTGTATGCAGTTTTTATGACATTTAGATGAATATTCTGCCCGCATATGTTTGTCTTTGAATCTTACCTTAAAATGCTGCATTTAAAATAAGCAGGAACTTAAGAATATCAGAAGTTTAGACTTGAGCTTTTGAAAGCCATAAAAATCTTCAATCCCAGATGAGACAGTAATTCTTTCAAATGCCATACATTTCATGAAAGGTAGGAAATCCTTGTCATGTGCTACCCATCATTGCAAAGCTGATGCTAGGATTCATAAGTTTGACTTTACAGTATTTTTACTGAAATATCTTAAACGGATGTATGGAAATTATACTTGCAAGGAAAAAAATATACCTGAATAATAGAGACATAAGAGTTCTGAAAATGACAAGATTTTATAAATAAAATAGTGTACACACTTAGTATGCTATACTATACTCAGATAGCACCTTTCTACCTGTGCTTTTTACCTTAGTCACATGCACCCATACAGGCATTGACCGGTATGGGTGCTGAAGCTTTTTATGGAAGTTTTTTTTTATTCATAATTTAAAGTAATATCCAATTTGCAATTTGAAAATATGTTACTCACTTAACAATTCAATATGCAATTCAGGCTTTTCATATGAAAAAACATTTTGCGATTTAGAATTCAATATTAAAATTTACAATTCAATATGACAATTTCAAAAACAGAATAAAAAAAAATCAACTGTATTTTCTTTGTCATGGGTTTTTGGCGTCATAATTCAAACGACAATGCTTATGAAATTTACTATTCAGTATGCAAATTAACCTCTCATTTTGTAAAAGCATTTTTTAATTTACTAAACAATCTTTAAAAAGGACATTTTAATACACAGTTTGCTTTAAATTCAGTTTAAAGTCACTTAAAATCTATTTCATTGCAAAATACCATGCTGTTTTTGTGACACAATTCAAATAAAATTCAAAACAGCCCCCCCTGATGTAATGCATTTTCATCTGCATCTTTATGCATGTTCACATGTTTATGTTTGGCAGGTGGAATGCCACTTAAGTCAAATGACTCCACCTGTGCGCATCAGCTGCTCACCTGCAGAGGGTGTATATAAGTGATTTTCTCTCGGGCCAGCCTCAAAATGCCACTCAGCTAAGGGCTTGCAATATTCCTGAGGGAAACATCAGATGCCCCTCAGGAAAAGTAAAGAGTGCCCTGGGTGCAGAATCAAATGCAAAGCCTCCCAGGCTACGGGAGCAGGTAGGTGTGTATTGTTTTTTCTGTTTATGATTTGTGTTAATCTGCATTTATTTGTAGGTGCTGTTGTGTTGCTGCTGTTTTTGGGGCCACTGTTATAGGTGATGCCTGGCGCTGTTGTGTTGGCACTCTGATTCTTCATCACTGCTGCCGCCATTAGGGACAGAGTTGGACTTCCGCTGTGTCTCCGTGACTGCCGTTCGTCTGTGCACTGGATCAGTGCGAGGCGGTCAGACTGAGAGCCGTTTGCTCGGGTCTTTGCCCCCCCTATTGGACCTCACCGGAGCTCGAAGTCTTCCTCCCACGCTGAGCCACCCATGGGGGGGCATGGTACAGGTTCTGGTGTGACCCACAACTGGATGCTTGTGGTTCTGGTTTTTCTAGTTAAGTATTTTTGGTGCCTTTTTTAACATTGGCTTTTTTAGAAAATACTATTGTTTTGCATTCATAAGGATTTGTATTTTCTATTGAGTTACGTGTCAGTCTTCCTTTGCTAATCTGTGTTTAGTTTTCTGGTGGTTTGCTTGGTGAAAAAGGGGAAACCATGATGCCACAAATGCATGTGCATTTGTTTCATTCTTTTTTTTTTTTTTTTTTTTCTTTTGGTTGTCCACAGGGCTCAAAGTAAGCTGGTATAGTCCAGTCTTGCATACCGGTAAAAGATCTGGCAAGGGGCTACAAAATGTGATTTAGCACATGTCAATAGATTTATATCCTCTCTCCCCTCACGTTATCTGCTATTTCTGTCGCTTTCCTAGACAAACATTAAAAACGTTAGACAGGATACGTTTGATTCGTTGTCTGGGGGATGCTCAGTTCATTCAGTCATGTTGGCATATTTCTGTGCAAGATGGAAGATGGTTAATTTGCAACAAGAAAAGATTCGTACGGTTTTCTGAACACTATTGTGATAGTTCAAGATAAAACTTAATTCAATGGTAGAACTGAAATATGCAGAAAAGAAAAACAAAACTTTATATTAGGAGTAAAAACACTGCAGGGAAAATTGTTTAACAGGAAAATTAAGTCTGAAGACATACAAGCTAATATTAGTAGAGAAGAAAAGAGCATTTATGAAGTTCTTTAGTACAATAATCAAAATATTTTTCTACATTTTTATTTAGCCAAGATTTCTTTTCAACTGCATTTATCAGCATTAGTGCTGTAATGATTTCTTTTGACAAAATATTGATTCATATCATAGTCTGTGATCCAATGGGATCAGATTCACTGACCTAAAATCCATCCAGGACATCTTTAGCCAGAAGTTCAATCAGTGCAACACAGACATTTTCCAAATAATAAAGTGTAAATTAAATTTTCAAACAAATAACAAAAATGAAAGGTAAATCCATTCACATTTTTGTTTGGTAAAGTTCAGCCCACTGTTGGTTTTCCACATTTAAATAACCCAAAGGGAACATTCTACCACACTGTGTGGTCACACGTCTTTGCTAAATTTAACACGTGGACTGTAACGGTTGATCATTTTTTGCTGTCATCAAGTGTTTAGTCTACTGTTGCATTTGGTTGCTTTTAAGTTGTAGTAAAAAAAAAAACTACAATGCCTCATTCCAAATGGTATTTTCCAAGATTAATTATCAGTAATTCATTTCATTTTGAAACAATTTTATATTGGGGAGGGTCGATTTGATAAACAACTTGCCTCAGACAGTTCAATCTGGTCATTGCACCCCCTAATCTGCATTTACTGCCATTAAAACAGTTTACGTTGATGTAATTTGTGATAGTACAAAACGGTATAAACAAAAATCTACTTTAATCCCTAATTGTCCATGGGGGTCGTAGAGAGGAGCGGCTGCATCTTATTAAAGGAAGCACGGGTGCGTAAGTCTCTGAAATCGGTGCACTTTGTGTCCTCAAAGATTTTGATCTTTTCAAGTAAACAACAAAATGCATTTTGAAACAAGAAATGAAAAGATCAATCTACCGTGAGAGACATTATGAAAATGAAACGTACAATTGTTGTGTGTGCGGTAAGTGTATTTGTAAGCGCCCTGGCTCCTTACTGCATGCTACATGCACGAGGTGTGTAGGTAATACGTGAGACTGTAGGACGCCCACGCAAACTATGCTCTGATTGTCTAATTTCCTCATTTTTAACAGTCAGCTGCACGCACGGAGCGCACAATGTGCGCAAGAGGTGCCCAAGGAGCGCGCAGAACGGCATAGAGCACAGATTTTGATGGAGTTGGAAAAAAAAATAAATCTGTACGGCGTGCCCGTGTCTCACCTACTTTACCCTTAAATGATTTTTAAGCGTTTGCTACGACCTGTTGGCCACTGCATGCTCATAGAAAAAATTAACATTTCCACTGATCTCAAATCTTTGTGCAGGTACCTGCGTGCCCCGTACAGGTTTGCACATTTTTTGCTCATAGTCATCCATAAAGACAGCTGTGACTGAAGACATTACAGCTACAGTTCTATTCTCTCATGCACACACTAACGGGGGCACATACAGCTGCCATGCAAGGCACCAACCACACCACCAGGACCAATGCGGGGTTCAGTGCCTTGCCAAAAGACAAATTGACACATGGGTTGGCAATGGGGGAACCAAACCTGCTGCTAAGAGGTTGGTGATTTACCTCTGCACCACAGCCACCCCAAAAGCACCAAAACCTTTTTTTAATTAAATATATATGATGGTAATTGTTTTTTAAAGAAAACTATTTTCTACTAATTATGTATAAACTTTAATGACTGTATCAAATGTGGCTTTATTTCTTTTTTTTTTTTTTTTTTTTAATGACAGAAAATAAGGCTTTCACTCAAAGTTAACTCATTCATTTATTGGATTTTGTGCATAGAGATATCTACACCTCTAAACAAACATCCACCTCTCCATATTATCCAATCAGGTTGTCAGGAACTGGAGGTGAAAGACCCAAAATGCATTTTGACAGAAACTCAACATTTAATAAACCAACCAGAACATGACAGAAACCATGGAGAAACAAAAAGGTGGCAGGGCCCAGCAGATGAAAACAGCTGTGGATGATTAACATGAACCTGTGGTGACTAACAAGGGAAACACAGAGCATGGCCAAACCCAAGAACACAAGTGAAAAACCACACTAAAGCATAGAGGTCACACAGGTCCCTTTAGAATGAAAAACCCTGCAGGGAGTTTCAGGTGAGAGGTGTGCACAGGTAAACGTTCCCCCTTCTGACCAAAATGCACTGAGATTTAAAGATGAATGAAGGAGAGGAGAAAAACTCTTTCACAGGTCTGCCAAAATGAAATAAAGTTTTGATTCACACTTTCATTTATTGTCTGACTGCAGTGGAAGAATTTCAACAGTTTAATCCACACATTCTGACTGTTACTGTTCTCCTCCCACAGACGAGAGTCATAAAAGTGATGCTGATGGGACCCTGAGGGGTGGAGGGGGATGACAAAGCACCATCATTCCTCTGACCAAAATTCCCATAAGACTTTTGGATTTTGCCAGAAAAAGAAAACAATGAACGCGCACACACCTTGGCTGCTTTTAAACTAAACATTTCCAGCAATCCCTGAGGTTCCACAAGCGTCATTGTGTGGTTTTGACCATTCTTAACCACCAACATCAAACAACTCTAGGAAAACAGACGCTTTCTTCAGCGGATCACTTTTGCAGGGCTGGTTTGAATGTGTCTTAGGGGGGTTCTGTGAATCTATCAGTTGTGAAGTGTTTGACTAACTCTTTAGCTGGTGCTCCGTTCACACCAACAACACATTCTTACCTAAAGACCTTGATTTGTGTTTTCAACCCCTCTCTCCTGAAGAACAGCTAGGCACTCTGAGCACTTCAGCTCTGTGAGCCACAATGATGAAAAGAACTACCAATTTTTGCCCTCACAACTGCCTCCCTCACAAAATGAAAAAAAGATCAAGACTGACTTCTTCAGGAGCTTCATGTGCACTTTGAAAAATCAGCTGCATGACTTTTTCCTGTAGCTGAGATGCTTCTCTAACAGCAAATAACCTGAAATGGAAAAGTCTGCTTGTACCTCATTTGTTTTGGGTTAAAGTGCTCGACGGCTAAACGTACATTGGTTTTTAAAGTTAAGCGTTTGTACCATTAATGAGACGCGTTCACAAAATGAGCCCCATCGAGATTAGTATCTCTAGAGGATGTTTAAGCGGGCCGGAGCAGGGACCATAACAAATATAGCATGGACCAACCCTGTGGTCGTATCATCCGATTACATCCGAGCCAGTTTTTTTATTTTTTCTGCTCATCATTTGGGGCAAACATGAGGTCACTGTTCAAACACTCCCGTCACTTGATAGAAAATACCCAAATCAATCGTAAAACAGCTGATGGTCAAACAGCCACACCTCCATTTTTCCAGCTCCATGGTAATAAAAACAGGCATTAAGTTCAACAAAAAGAAGCTGTGGGACGGTTGTCTTGGATACCAAAGTCAATATAATTGTTTACAAAAGGTGCTGGAGCCACATTGTAACTATTATCTGTTAACAGATTAATCAATGGATCGATTTCTATGCTTACAATCCAATCAGATTGATCTGTCTGAGGCAGAAAAAACTTCAATCGAAAAACTTCAATATTTCTTGCAAGAAATACAAGGAATCTGGAAAACTTCTCCTGCACTGTTCAGTACCAGGTATTTATCTCTGAGTCACGCTGGTTGAAGTTTTGATAAAGATTTCCTGGATCCATTTTAGGTCAGTATATTGGACCGTTCAAAACTAAAAGAACCAAAATGGACTTTGAATCAGATCAGCGACCACAAATCAAATCATTGTTAAAACTAATCGTTACACTCCTAGTAGGCTAGATTTTTTTTCTGTTGGGAGTTTGGGGCACCTAGTGGTTATCCAGTGAACTGCTTTGGGTTCACTCACATTTGTTTTCAAATGAGCCTGAAGACAGAAGTGAAAGAGTGTCGTCTCGGCAAGGATACAAGGAACAGTCGTCCCTCTAAATAAAGCCTTTGGCTCCTTGGTCCTGTCATTATTCTGGCTTTAGGGGCCCTCGTGTGCTCCCTTCATGAGAAGGAAACCCTGGTCCATTATTTTTCCCAACAGAATTTAGATGGAAGCTCAGGTGTCACAGTTCCTTCAAATGCTGAAGACTCACGTCCTCGTATTAGACAGGCCGCACCTCCTCCTATTTACTAAAACTGCTTGTAGTTGGTTCTGAGTGTATGCATAATGTGTGTGAGTTTGTGTGAGTGACAGCTCTGAGGGAAATTTGCTGTGGGTTTTATTAGATTGAACAGTAATTGGTGGCCAGCTAAGAAGGTTGACTGGTTTGCTCTGCACACTGATAATTGGCCAGACACTTCACAAAGCACTTTGAGTGTGCCATGCTAGCTAGCTGAACTAATGAGCACTTCTTTGTGAGTGTGTGTGGAAGAGAGTTCAACTTTTTTGTCCAATTTTTCATCTAGCCCCCCTTTTTGCTTTTTTTTTTAGCAGAATGCACCTGAAGAAAAAGAAAAAGCAGTTTCCTCTCAAAAATCATCACTCTTCATCATCCTCTACCCTCACCATCAATCTTACAAACTGCTCTCTCCTCATCCGTCCTCGCCCTGCTTTACTCCTCCATCATCTGGTATAACTTCCAGCTTTTTAGGACTTTCCGTCTGATCTGCGCCTGTATGTGATTAGCGCTGAGCTAATTCCCAAAGGCCTCATGTAAAACTGCATCAGAAAAGGTCTCAGAGATGGTGTCGGCATCTTGAAAACATCCATAGTGAGGATTGCACATAGAAAAATACAGCAATGAATTTCACTTGGATAATATTTTTAAAACGACACACAGGAGACCTGACAGGATTCCTATTCTCTTTAATTATAATTAACATAAGCCGTTCACAAATTGTATTTTACATTCAGCAGTAGTGATCTTTTCATGTTGACTTGCATGGCCTCTTCCTCATCGGTACACAGGAAGTGCACTGTCACCTCTGCAGCTATAAACTTTACATTGAGCATGAACATCAGGCCAAAATGGATTTTGACAAATCCTGATTTCATCCGGTTGGAAAATCCAATTTGCAGGAACCATTTGAACTGGAAATGAGATTCAGACCGGATGATCTAGACAAGTTTCCTTGACAACGCTCAGAGCATGACACACCTCACCAATGTCAGTGGCCCAATGGGGTACACTTACTTACATCGCGGTTTTTACCTTCATTACCGCCAAAGGCGCATCACAATCACAGTCCCATCACCCAGTTACATTCACATTCACATTCATGGCTGCCATGCAAAGCACTACCAAGACCACCAATGATGGCTCAGTGCCTTGGCCAGGACACTTTTGCCTTGTTTTCACTTAGCAGAATGGAATGGGAGTTTAATGGAATGAGCCAGTTAATTCTGGCGAGCGTTTCCACTCAGTTAAAGCCCCGCTTCCACTAAGAACTTTTTTTCCATGGCCCATGCGTGGTGTAGACTGCTAGAGTGCTTGCGTCATTGCTAGCGTGTAGCCATCATCACTTTCTGCCAATCATCGGCTGGCTACAGCAGCTCCGCCCCAACCATTCCATTATGATTTTCTATGGACCTACAACTGAAAGGGGTCCGGAACTGTTTGATCAGTCCATTTTGCAGTGGAAACGCTCAGAATACCGTTCCATGCTATATAGAACAGTCCGTTCCGCTCAGTGGAAACAAGGCATTAGACATACTGGCAGAGCGGGAATTGGACCTGTGATCTCCTAATCAGAGGTCAATCACTCTATGTCTGGGCCACATTCTGCACTCTGGTTATTTTGAACAGTAAAAGTTGCACTAGCACTTCCTTTCATCTTAACAAGTTTTTTTAATGCATCAAGCTTGTGAACACAAACATGCAGCTGTACATCAGGCCTTTTAGATTGAATACCTTGACTTTCATTTAACAAGTGATCCATGAAATCCAATAAAGGAGTGAAATTTGTTCAAACTCTCTAATAGCATTTGAAAATGTAAATATTTTTTATCCTTTCAGAGATAAATCCAATTAATTTGAAGTAAAGAAAACCACATTTGAAATTTTTTTTTTTTTTTCTTTAAATGAATAAAAACAGCGACGACTGTGGATCTATCGATCTTTCTTTTTTGGTTTGACAAGATCAGAGTCTCACTTTTTCATGGGGAGTTTTCTCCATTTTATTTTTCATGAAGAAGACTAAACTGACAAAAATCCATTCAGTTCTTTATGTCTCTGCAGCCTTTTTGTCAATTTTGTGCTTTTCTATGCCAAAAATGTCATGGTAAAGGCCAAAGTCATTAGGAGCTTTGGGCCTCTATGAACCTATAGCATAAAG
Organism: Adrianichthys oophorus; assembly: GCA_036245035.1. Lineage (NCBI taxonomy): Eukaryota > Metazoa > Chordata > Actinopteri > Beloniformes > Adrianichthyidae > Adrianichthys > Adrianichthys oophorus. The sequence goes on along the minus strand of BSAI01000009.1, from coordinate 2,642,473 downwards.
GCAGTACTCTCCAACCTGCTCACAGAGGGCTGAAGAAGCAGATTTTCATTTGTATTAGTTGTTGTGGATTTGCTACTTTGCTTTGAACCTTCGTCTTCACACTTTAGCTTAAGTCTGGTTTTGACTCTTTGCCGTCTGGCCTCACGTCAGATCTCTGCTGCAGAACCAAAGATTTATGGTTAACTTCGTCATAAGCAGAGTGTAAAGCACGCCTCAGCACAGCACTTCCACTGCTGTGCATATCAATTCAAATGGGATGCTGGGCAGTATTTGCTAAAATTCTGCATTTTTTAACGATTCTTTTGCTTAGAAAAACTTTTAAAGCCCTCATCCTTCCTCCACTGAAGGCAGAGCAGGTTTTACTAGACCTTTCCAATTCAAAATGTTTTCCTGCTTGAAAGGTGATATGCTAGCTAACTCTGACTTGTAGTTTGCAAGTTCAGAAGGTTTCAAATGGTCTGAACTTCCTGAAAGGCTTTCGATTTTGGGGGGCTGGACTGTGTACCAGCAGTTTTTCTCTTGTGAAGCGTTTCAGCAGGAAGATGAACGTTACAGTCTTTAGATTTGGCCATTATCTTTGCTAGGGTTGACATGCAGCAGCAGTTGCTTCTCTGCAGAGAAGTTTCCTCCTAGGCTTCGACATCGTAAGAGTCCTTCGGTCAGAGATCATGCATGTTGGTGTCTGTACGCTCACAGAAAGCTGTTTTTGTTGACAATACCAGACAAGTACCTTCTAAAGAAAATGCTGGCATTGTTTATGATTGCCTGAAAGAAAACCCTTTGAAAAAACAGGAAGACAAGACTTTTTTAATAGCGTGTAACGGTTCCTTTTAACGATTAGATTCACATCATAATTTGTGTTTACTGTATGATTCATAGTTGATATTGGTTTATTTTGTACCATCCGATTTGATCCGGTTCACTGACCTAAAATCAATCCAGGACATCCTAAATCAATTATCGATTTTAATGGATAGAAGTGAATTTGATTTGATTTGATGAAAAGCTTGCCTCAAACAGATGGATCTGGTTGGATCGTAGGAACAGAAATCATTTAATCAATTAATTGTTGAACCCCTACTTTTTACAAGAGTGTGTGACTGCAACCTTTCTGGATGGGTTGATTGCACAAATCCATTTAGATCAGTGCCAAATACTTAATGTAAACAGCAAGTACTATATATGTAGATTGCCTCCAGTTTGAGCACAGTGCACACTTTCAAACTACGTCAGCTGCTCTGGCCAAACCAACATCCCTCGTCGAGCCTGAATCTACAAAGATATCCTTCACTTACGAGAGGAAGCTGATGAGGATTTGGTCTGCACGATGAAGGCTGAGCTGTCATTTGTTCACAAAGTTTGTCAACATGGTGCCCCTTGGGTTGACTTTGCATTTTCATGGTTGAATCACATCATGAAAAAAATCATATGGATCAGAGATGGAGAACAAATTCCTCCCTATTTCAATGACTAATGCCAAGCTAACTCAATTTCTAATATTTTCAAAGTGTCAAGGACAAAATATCGATCAAATCAAATCGGCCAATTTTCAGCTAACAAGGTTAGGAGTTAAATTGGGAAGAGGGACCATGGAGGGAAGAAGGAGATAAGAGGCTGGCAGGCAGAGGAACAGACAGAGAAGTGATTTAATTTAGTTGTCGTGTTGCTGCAGAGAGACACCAAAGGAAAAGCCCTGCTCGGTCTGTTTTCCTTGGTGGCTCTGACTGTCAGTGCGAAGGGAACGTGAATTACTGCAAAACACAGGTGAACAAGGCTGCTGCCGTTGGTGGGAAGAGGAACACAAAAGCTGCAATATTTGCAAAAAATATATGAAGCAGAGATAGGAAAGGGAATCATCAGAAAGGCTGGGATGTCTAATTTGTCCTCCTCTCCTGCTGCCCATGCTAAATTTAGTCCACTACGTGCACACCCCTGCCTGCCTGCTTGCGAGTGTGACGTGCACTTCATCCCGGCCGCTGATGGAGGTTGCTCACTGCAGGCTGCAGCTAAGACAGATTTTGTTTACAGCATCCTCAAGCAGCCTGCAGGTGCCCATAAATTCACAGGAAGACAAAGAAGTGTTTGAGTACCTGAAAAAGCAAGGAGAACCTGTGTTTGGCAGCCAGCTCCACAAAATACAAAGACATTTTGAGAGGATGGGAGCAGCATTCCAATTACCTCACTTACACACACATCAGAAAAAAGAAGATAAAAAAATAGCAATTTCAGAATCAGGAAATTGTATGGGATCTACCAAACCCTGACAGCCGTATTGCTGTTTGTACTTTGCTCAGCTGGTATTGTTACCGTGTACAGCAGAGGGTAGGAGGACAAATAGTAAAATGTCAAAAACACGGAGAAAAGAAGAGATCGAATGGAGAGGATGACCGCTGCTGCTGGAGTTTGACTGGAATCTTTTCTCTGTTTTCATTGTCAAGCTAAAAACTAGCCATAAGCCTCCGTATGATTCAGTTTATTCTTTCCGGCCTTAAACAAGGCTGGAAAGAAGGCTTGTGAGGTGCCATAAGCTAGCAGGAGAAAGTGTAAACAAAGTGCTGATGGGAAACAATTTTAGGATAGAAGAAACTATAGTTGGAGTGGGACTTGACGGTGTGCTTACCTTCCAGAGGGCAGTGCCGAGTGACTTTCTCAGGCATTAAGCGCCCCTCCCTGTGCCTGCAGTACACCTCGGCAATCTGCTGCCGGCAGTCTTTGCTCTTAGCTCTGGACAGAGCAGAAATGGCTTCCTTCCCACTAATCTCGCACTTGGCGGGCTGGTCGTACGTCACCTCCGCTGTGGCTGCGGTGGCCTGCTTCCTGTGAGGGTGCTGATGCCTGTGCTGTGGCTGGACGTGCTGGGCCTGGGAGGCACGGTAGTGTTTCTGTGGTTCCACCATGATGCCAGGAGGTAATAAGGTGTTGTTTCCGGCTACCAGGGACTGGTGGCCCAAAGGCAGAACCTCATTGGAGCTGCGTCCCAGGCTGGGGGAACTGTCTCTCCAGGCCTGATGCTGAGTGTGGGCTTTTTCCTGCAGATGCTCCTGCTGCTTACTGCTGGGAGGTTGCCGATGGGGCTGTGAGCGTGCTCCAAAGTTACTGTTGTCTATATTCTCAAAGTCTTTGGGCACAGAGTTCTCGTTGTTGCTGTCAATTCGACTTTTCTCCTTTGGGCGGTGGGAGTAGTACCCGTCCTGCAACAGAAAGACAAGGGAAGCATTAAGTAAACAGTGGGAAGGGTGAACAAACAAGGAGAACAAGATCAGAACTGAGTGAGCACGGTGCATATCGAGTGTCAGATTAATCGTCATTGTGGCATGTATGAGTGGGCAGCGCTGCGCGGCGGCGCTGAACCGTGAGGCATGAAATAAAGCGCTGAGGTGGTGAGCATGAGGGCAGTAAGATGTAGCCTATAACTGGAAGAAGCCTGGGCAGTTTTGTTGCTTCCTGACAACTTCAGATTAGCCATGTCTTCAATTTAACTCAGCTTCAAATGGTCCAGAGCTCTGGAAACAAACAACCAAGATGGTGAGTGTCTCTGCACATGTGCCTGTTATTTCTTTCAACCGAGACACACATTGCTGTGAAGAATCTGTCCTTCTGTGGCCAACTTTCCTTCTGTGAGGAAGAGATAGGGTCTGTATGTGTGTGTGCGTTAAGTACACACTATCTCCACCTTCCAAGCAGGATAAGCTGAAAGCAAAAGGTGGGCCAGAAGTGTATGCTGAATGCACAAAGCTCCCAGAAAAGATTGGATTGCTGCAATCAAATGATCTGACTCATCAAACAGGACTGACACAGGCGTGTTACTGTCAAATCACTATCATGTCAATTTGATTGACAAGAAAGAAAAACAGAAAGAGACGAGCAGCACACTGTTCCTGAATTTGAAGCCAACCAGGTGTCAAAGGTTGTAGTTCCGCAGATGGCCACTGGAGGCTGGCGGAGTCAGTGCTTTTAAATTTACTTCATATTTAAATCAGCTGGTTTGATTTTGTCACAGCTTAAAGTTTGAGTATTTTTAGGGGAGCTTGTTTCTTTTTATTTTTTTTTAGTGGCCTGTGGGTGGACTCAACAAAAATCACACTTTCATTTATTCCACTAAATCGCTAAGAAAAGAAACACCAATGGGGAAAAGACACAGGTGAGATCGGTGTGTGGGTTGGAGGGCATAATGGACAAAACAGAAAGCAGCAGAGCTAAAAGCTATAAAGAAAACAGTGGAGACGCTGCTTGAGTCTGCAGTTCATGTGGAAATGCCGTTCCAGCCCTCCAGCCCAGACCTGTTATCAGCTGATCAGCCTCCACTCTGTAAACACCTTGTCCCAACACAATTACAGAGGTGCATGAATGACATGCTTTCACACTCAAAAAGACACCAGGGGAATTATATCATACAAGTGAGACGCAGACCGGGCCAAGGAAGAGAAACAAGACAGCACTCATAATAGAGTTTCCCTGTTGGCAGAGGTCTGCCTTTTCCTGAACCGGATAAATTCAAACTTCCCGACGTGTCCTTGACGTATAAGGTCCTCAGAGTCACGTCCATCCACCCGACAACAGACATGCGCTACCATGTCATTGTCATACCTCCTAAAAAGGCTGCTGCAATTGCATTTGTGAAAAAGCAACCAAAATACAAAGAACCTCATATGAGCTCACATTTAAACTGTTCTGTTTGCCTTTTCCATGCTGTGTGTACAGATTTAACTTTGTTCAGCTTTAGTAAACAAATTGATCCAATACCCAAAAAAAAAATGTTCATTAGTGTTCAATTCAATTACCCACTGCAAAAGCCCTTCACTATTAAATCCATGTGGTTATCACAGTGCAGCACCTGTGACATCCCCGCCATCAAACAGCGGCTTGGACCTTGAAGACTTTCATTTATTTTGGCTGATTGAAAACAGCGTTGGCTGGCTGGGCTGAAAGGCCTCGTCTTTTGGAGCTGCTGGTCAGGTTTGCAGTGTTGTTGCAGTGTTGTCTCTTTTTACTCATGGAGAAACTGATCTCTGTTCAAAGGGTTAAGCAGCCGCAGACTTGTTGTTGAAAGCAGAAAGCTCGGACATTATTGCGCAAATTGACGAGAATTTCTTTGCTAAAGCGTGAGTTGTTCAAAAACATGCTCCGGGGGTGTCCAACTCAACAAGCAGAAAAAAACTGAAATGACTGGAGACAACAAGGAGATTGTTGGGACTGTTGGCGTGAAGTAAGCCCGCCCCACTTCCCATCATCAAGATCTGATTCTCATGCAGGATCTTACTTGTTAGGTTTGTCTTTTCTGCAATCACACGGTTTCATGCTCAGAATGGTGGAACCCAAAAAAATATTTCATGGAATCTCTTGTTCTCTTATAAAGGTCACTGCTAAAATACAGTGTAGACATGTTTGGTTTTATTGGAATAATCTTGGCTGATTTGCGTTATACTAATAATAATAATAATTGCGTTACATTAATTGGACTGAACAGGATTGTTAAAATCAAATTTTGCTCTTGCTTCAAGTTTCTTTGTGGAGCAGGTTGAGACAACTTGGGCTGTAATTTGGTGCTTTAGAAATAGAGAATGGAATTAACAACTTCATAGGAATTTAACCTCAGCGTTGTTGAGGTTTTGTGCAACGATCCTGGTTTTCGGTTTTTGTGTGATTCCTACAGAACAATTTCTCACATCTGATTCTACATACTGCTGGGCAAAGGAACACACCCTGGACAGGTCGCCAGTGCATCACAGGGCCACACAATCCCACCTGAGGACAATTCAGAGTCACTAACTAACCTTTGAAGCATATTTCTGGACTTTGGGAGGGGGCCGCAGTGCCACTAATAAACCCATGCATGCACAAGAACATGTAAACTCCACACAGAAAGGCCCCAGCTGGGAATTGAACCACCTACATCTTGTTGAGTTGAGTTATTCCCCTGAGGAAATATCAAAGTCGCATTGCAGTTGACCAGACAGCTACTAAAAATGTTGTCCTGGTGATTTAAAGTCAGGAGGTGGTAAAACCTTTCAAGAACCCAGGTGTGAAGTTCCTTCCTGCGTCAGATTTAATCTTATGACAACAGCATTCACATCGGTGGACATGCCAACAGAGCAAAATTTCTCCCTAGCAGGGAGGTGCGGGACGGGAGGCAAGTGAGGCAGTGCCTCACGTGTCATTGTCTTTACCTGCCATCATAAGATTAAAAAACTAGTAATAAAAGAAATGTGTGTCCAGTAATGTTTCTAATCATTTGTATAATCAAAATCAATGTATTTTGAGAATTTCCTATTCAATTGCAGCATAGGCTGTCATCTTTATTGAAGCAAGGAAGACATCTGAAGGGAACCAATGTTTACATAAATGAGAATCTCATTAAGCGTAATGCTGACATCGCCCGAAGAGCACGCTTCCTGAAAAGGCAAGGACAGATTCAAAGCAAGAATTGTAGAATCTACGTTAAACTTAACGGTTCTCCTGAGCAAGCCAAGGTAAGGTAGCATCGAATTTTGCCTCACAGCAGATTGCGCAATTCCATGCAAATTGGGTTGATTGTGGGCCTTTAGCTTATTCAACATATGCTAATTGTGTCAATACCTTAAAGACTCACTCCAATGAAAGTTGTGTTTTTTGTGTTTTTAAATGTTCTTGTTACCTTTTCTCATGATACATGACATGTATAAAGAAAATTAAGCTTAAAATTGCATTTCTGAGTATTTCTTTTACTCTATTATTCAAATTGTTGTGAATCAGGAGCAGATGAACAATTGTCATTTGAAAAAGCCTGTAGTTGCGATGTAGAAACTATGATGTGTAGCAATATCCGTGAGCTCACTGTTGCATGTGAAAATATGTGTCCTTGAGGCTCAGGTGCTTGAACAGCTCAGCCAATGAATGAAAGGTTGGTGGTTCAAAACCCTGCTCCAGCCAACTGCTGTTGTGTCCTTGGGTAAGACATGTATGGCTACATTAGTAGACTGAAAAGAATGAATAATGCACGTTAAGTGAGCTGGAATCTGGCTCAGAACTGTACGGCTGGGTACCTCTGATATTTACTCACCATTTTTGTTGCACCGCTAATGTTAGGTTGGGGTTGTGAGGGACTCTAAGCTAGCAACTCGTGTGTAAACAGATGGGTGATGGGAAGTGGGGACGGGCCAACAGTCGCACGCTCTGCATAAATGTTGTCCTAGAAAACAACACAGATTTTTAAATGTTACCTAAAAAAAGCATAATCATAAATGAAAGACCACTGGGAACGCTTTTACAATGGATCAAAATATGATTGGAGTGGATTTGATGTGTCCCCTGCCTTCCTAAATGTGTGGCCAGGTTAAGCTCCGGCAGCCCCGTGACCCCGAATAAGACAAAACAGGTATGAATGAATGGGACTTTACAGCAGGGACGTGCTGTCAGTGGGGGCAGGTGAGGCTGTGCCTCACCAGCAAAATATAGCCAAAAAATGCGCAAATGAAATAAAATGAATATACTTTTTTAAATTAAAAATAAAAATCAAATCTTATTTTTTAGACACATCTTTTCTATGATCACCTTTTTCTGTGAGGGTTTTCAAAGTTTCTTCAGTAAAAAGCAGCAAATTCACGAGTTTCCTGCAGCGGCAGGTGAGGCAGCGGCAGCCCGTTTTAACTAAAGTTATGTTGAGGTAACATATTCTACTGCACAAGTTTTCCACCTCTGACTGTTGTGTGATCTTTGCTTATATCAGAGGGACTTCCTTAATGTTAAAGTGAGGGATCATCTCTGATGATCTGTTCTCACTTCGAATCTCTCACCCCGCCTTGCTGTCCCCTTTCATCATCTCTGGCCTGCCATTGCGTCTCCTCCCTGCTTTCCTCTCTTGTTTGTGAATGGCAGAAGCTGGTAATCCTGTGGGTAACAGCTGCTGAGACCAGTTATCACCCAAAAAGAAATCCCTGTTTGCGGTGTTTCAAAGGGAATGCTTAAGGAGGCTAATCCCGCACTGCAAGTCAGTGAATGTTTGCAGAGGTGGAGCGAGTCCGTGGGCAGATGTCCTGATGAGAGCAGAGCTCACGTTTGTTTGTGGAGTTTGTTCTCAAAATGCACACAGTGTTTTTTGTCTGGAAGGAAAGGGAGCAAAGCAGTAGAAGTGTGTGTTTCCCCCGGAGACACTCCTGCTGTGATACCAATGAGAAGATGAAAGGTGCAACTAAAAGGAGAAATGCTCATAAAAAGCAGCAGTATCCCTCTACCATCACCTGACAAGCCCCATGCTGGGAACACGTGCAGCTCAAACACAGATGCTTCCCATCTTTTCATCCTCTGTGAAAGGAGAAACAAACCTTTCTCAATCTCTTTCTTTTCTCTCATTCAGCTCATCTCACTGCAGACCCACACTCCCACCCTATCCAGAAAACTCCCCTGCTGCCTCACTGCTGAAATATCAAGAGAATCATTCCAACAAACGTGGGAATACTTAAACACCTAATAAACAAAATGCCACCTCAGGGGAAAAAAACTGCTGCAAAAAGAAAAAAAAATGCTTTATTTTAAAATGAAGAACACAAACAATGACTGGTAGCATACAAGAACCAGCAGCTGATTGTTACCACATGCACTCCAGAGGGCGCTGTGACTTGACATTGATGTCCAACATTTGACTAAAAGTTCTTTATTTTGCAACAAATATGTTTTTGTTCTTCGAACACCACTGAGGTGGGGATGATTGTTGACATTTTGTTATATGTCTGAGTGATTTACAATGTTAAGGGTGTATTCAGACTGGACACATTGGGTTCCCTTGAAGTGAACCAGAGTTCGTTTCCCCCGATAATCCGGAACAAATTTTCAGTTTGAATACTCCCTAAGTGTTCAATTCGTAATCTCAAAATAAGTGTAACATATTGAGATGGGACAGATTCTATAGAGGAGTCTTAATATCGACTAATTCACACTAAGAAGGGCAACCAGCCCCACTCCCCCCACACACCAGACAGTCTAATGTAATGAGGGCAGAAGGTCAAAATTGTGTCTATGAGGGATTCCTGTTTTAACATCTTTATTTACCTGTATGGGATGTTTTTAAAAGAATGTGCGGTCCTAATAAGGTTGATAAAATTCCTCAGTATTGATATTTTATGGTAATTTGTTCAGGCAAGTCAATGGACACCTTAGGGGGTCCTAGTTTGTTTAAGGAACACCTCCAACCATTACCTTTCTTTGATTTTGTTAAACTCCTCATTTATGGCTTCTAAGTTACATTTTGAGCGACTTAGTTCTAATGTAGGGAAATACACAGAGACCTTGATAAAAATCTCTCCTCGCCATTTTAAATGATTTAATTCTGAGCTTTTTTTTTTCTCTTTTATTGAAGTAAGTGTGCATGTATAAGTAGACAGCCAATATTTTGGAAAAGATAGGGGCAGTTCAATAACTGTCTATGGTCAAGAGGTGTCATCCATCTCAGAAATAAATAAGACAAACAGTTGTTTACAGACTCCCTCCATCAGAGACTCAGTTAAGTCAACCAACCCAACATAGGTCATGGGCTGTGCTGACAGCACCGCAGGAGCTTGGCGCCCCAGGCTCAAACCATCAGTTTGCAGGTATGGCAACACACTGACCAATTTAGTGAGGGGCAGCGTTTAATCCAGTGGGGGACCAGAACACCGTCCCTTGTTCTGGAGTCCAGAGGCCGGAGCCGCAGCACACCGCCTTAAGGCAGGACAGCACCCAGTGACGGTGTCAGAGCGACCACAACCATTCGAGAGCCACGCCTTGGTGCCAGATGGACTCTGGCACACCCGAGCAGCGTGAGAGGGGCGCTAAAATGAAACAGCGGTTTGGTGAGAAAATAAGAGCTCCCAAATCAGAAAGTGGCAGTCAGTTCAGATTCTGCGTGCACTCATACACTTGAGTACGTTTGACGTGGAAATCCTTTCTGTTTGTCCAATATAACATCTCAGAAGACATCCCAACACGAAACAAAAACTTGTGGGAAAATGCAACACTTTCTCTGAACACCTGCAAACTCTTCTTCCCAGTTCCTTGGGATGGCAAGCCAATCAGAACAGAGCACGCTGCCACCCACTGGAGAACTGAAGGAGGGGCGGTTGGGCTGTGGAAATGGTCAGGCTGTAGCACGTATGGACATGGATTAACATCCTCTGGATAATCGGTCTGGATGTTTCCCTCCATCTGCTCAAGTTCTTTCATGAAGCCCCACAAGGCCTGATGCGAAAATGTCAGCATGTACCCCCACCCCCCAAAAAAACACAAAAAAACCCCCTGTCTCCCCACCTCTCCATTCAGTGAGCTGAGGCTGAGTGCTGTGCTGTCATCTGATGGACTAGGTTTAGGGTAGAAACTGAATGAGGGAGCAAGAATTATTAGTGATGGCCGCCATTGAAACTGGGCCTGTGCTGGAATAGCTGGTGTGTGTGTGTGTGTGTGTGTGTGTGTGTTAGTATTGATTGTAACAGAGGATATATTTGAGCGCGTCGGGGGTGTGAAACCAGGATTGCCTGCCTGCCGCACACACGTGCACCCCGAAATACACAAGCATGGAACAGTGAGCTCGCACTGAGCTCTGTAGAGAGGTGGAGAAAAAGCTGCCAGCCTGTGGGGCTGTGAGTCTCTGCAACCCCCCAAGGAGTCCATTTCTCAATACTGAGCCAGCCCTCTCTACTTTCTCTCATTTTCCCTCCCACAGGCGGAAATATTTCACCTGTCCTTTTTCTCTCCACTCCTCTATCCAGAGCATCAGAGGGAAAGTGCATATCTCTCTGTCAGCACCCATCCAGCCCCCCATCCCCAGAAGAAGCAGTTCCTCTGCTCCACCCTTTCCCCTCCTCCCTAATGCCCATCATTTACTGTTGCAGTCCCATTGCAGAGAACAGATCCGTGTCAGCTATGATGGAGGGGGGGTTCACAGCCAGATAACACGCTGCATCCAGGCTGCTAGCACAAGCTGCTGCACAGGCAGCTGCGTGGACGGCCATAAACACACCCTTCAGCCCGTTTAATCATGAGCGCGTGAGCAGGTGTGTGCTGCTTCACATCATTAAAAGGGTGGTGGTGGTAGGTGGGGACCTGCCATGTGGTTAACCAGTTTGGACACTGCGTCTGACCAACAAACGTGGATCAAAGTTGCTGGTGAACTCCCAGAGGGGGCGAGCCTGCAGAAGAGAACCGCTCTGGGGCATAGGTTAATAAAAAAAGAGAAAACAATCAACGTTTCTCAATTAAACTCACCCATCACCAAAGATGTCAGCCCTTCAGACCAAATGTGTGGGGAGGAAACTACCCTCCGCTGCAGATCCAGCCTCTCAGACACAGCGTCACGCTAACATTTTGCATGTAAGGGAGTTAAAAATGACATTTTTCCCTAAATAACAGAAGGCCAGCAAACTGCTGAACTGCAGTTGTGTGCGAGTCACTGTCAAACTGTAATCCAGTTCAATGATTTATTTTCGATTGATTGATTGGTTGATTGATTTGGTTCAAGCATTAATTGTAAATAATACAAGAAGAAAATCACAGATTTATCAAACTGATAACAGAAATAACGAAATACTTTGATTAACACATAATTACAATTAATCCAGTAATCATTGTTACACATTGCAGATCAAGTAAAGAAAACCAATAGCTTATTGATTGTAATTCAAACCATTCAGTAATTATTACAGGCACATTATACAATTGGTTGTACTTCAAAGAGCATTGATTATTTCACCACATCAAAATGATAGAAAGGGAACATTATTAGACCATTCTACCACACTGTATGGTCAAATGTCTGTAAAATTTTAAGTATTTCCACACATTGGACTGTAATGATGGCTTAGATCCTTTTTTTGCTGCATCACGTGTGTTTTCATTTTTATGTTATAGTATAAGAAAACCTACCGTGCCTCAATTCAAATGGTATTTTCCGAGATCTAGTATCGATTTATCTAATTTTGAAACAATTTTTTAAAGTATAGGTCAATTCAATTACCAATTTGTTTTTTACCAACATATCAATCTGTTTTGATTGTAGGCAATCAATCAATTGTTACACCCCTAGTCATTAAGAACAGCACTGTGTTTTATATTTTTTAAAGTCATAAAAAATAGCCAGGCACAAAGGGGTCATGATGGATATTGTCTATGCTCTTCCAAAAAACAGAAAGACCAACCCTCCAATTCTGTTATTTTAATCCATAGAAATGCAAACAGAAAACACCTCAAAGAGCAAACCTGACGCCTTTGTTTCTCAAACCAAAATGATAACTAGGGTTAAAGTAATTCCATTTAAGCCAGTGCCTCCAAACCTTGGTCCTTGAGACTCACTGTCTCGCATGTTTTCAGTCCTGTCCTGCCTGAACACAGCAGACCTTAATGACTGTCATTGTAAGGACTCTTCAAAGGCTACTGATGAGCTGAATCCAGTGTGTTTGAGCAGCAGCAGCACTGAAAGCAGACAGGGCTGGGAAACACCGACTCAACAGCAAAGATAGGCTCCATGGGACTTTAGTGGGCACATTCATGACAATATGAAACAAATATAGTTCAGTTATTGAAACGTTTTACAGAACAAGTGACAGACCTTGAGCAGAAAAAGAAACCTGCTGGTTTGAGCAGGTGTATATCCATAAAGCTAATGTAACCTGCACACTCTTATGATGTACAGTGTTCTCTCATTTATCCTGGGAGCTACATTCTAAAAATGACCTGTGACGGGTGAAATCTGCAAAATAGATGCTTTAAGGCTGTAAACCCCCTCACTCCACATTTTATAAACTTTTTTCACACAGGTGTGAAGACTTTTCTCTCTCATTTAAACTCTTAAAGTTCAAACCTTTGAAGAAAAATAGATAGAGAATTATGAATTAAAGAAAAATCTGCTTGCGATTAAACATTTATGTAAATGTGGGAATCTGCACGTATTCTGCAATCACACTGAATACATTTCAGTGTCAAGTCAATGTACAGACATGATCGGGGATCCAAATATATATATATCCAAATATTTGAACTTTAGTGAAGAATTCATGTGCCGTCAACCAACCAGGAACTCAGCTTTGGCCCTTGGCATGTTGATGATAAAATAAGCATGTGGAGTTCAAAACCAATTTATAGAAGAAGCTGATTGTTCTCCTCCTGAACTTTCGGATTTGAGTGGCCGTCATTCGACCGCGGCTCCTGCAGTAGATGGTGAAGCTCAGCGTACTGGGAGAGTCTCTGAATGATCTCATGAACCCAGACATGAGGACATGCTTGCTGATGCTTCTGTAGAGCTCTTCAAAATAGATCAATCTGATTTGTCAAGCAAACGTATAGTTATGTCTGAGATAATTTCTAACATATTGCAACGTAACTTAAAAGCATCAGAGATAAAATAAATAAATAAATAAAACCAGAGAAGCACAGCTTAGACATAAGAGTGTATTGAGACTGAAAAAATTCAGAGCAAAACGGAGCTCGGTCTGATGGGAAACGAACCGAGACCACCTCAGAAGACGGGTTCGAGAGTGGTTTCAAGGACAAGGAACAGGGTTGATGACGTACTGCCCTATGACAGATCTGCACTTTCTAAAAAAATGAAATGCTCATTTTCCTGTCTTTTAACTGAGCTGTTGGTTTTCTATCTTTCTGCCTTTTCTTCTTAGCTCTTTAACCCACTTCATGTCCAGAGGCTAAAACTGGGGAATGCAGGTCACATGAAGAGATGGAGTATGAGTGTGTGCGCACGCCAACATGATTAGCAGTGCTTTGTATGAACAGTTTAGGTTTGGTATGCACAGAAGCCTCTTGTGCTTCGTGACAGCCCCCCCCAAGCCAGAGGGAGAGACAGATTGCGTCTGCCTGCGAGTGTTCAAAAAGTGCAAAACATTTCTGAAAGAGGTCGACAGTGAGAAGAGCCATGACTAACGGACTAAGATCCACCGAAAAAAGACAATTTTTAAAGGAGGAAGTAAAAACTTATGCAAACTGTTGCTGCTTGATGAAACCATGAATGGTGGACTCACAAACCTCATAGAATGCTGGGAATTCTTATGTTTCACTCACAGACTAAATTTACATGACATGATTTAAAGTGGGTATTGCCACAAAAAGCCCAGTCTGCACTTGTCGCCACAGAGTTCCTTTTCCAAATAAAGTAAAAATGAAACTGTTCTAAATGTCACCAGTAAACTAATGAACACTGCAACATTGGGGGCTTTCTTCCAACTAACAAAAAGCTTTGCTGCTTCCTCTTCACATTTACATGTGTTGCAATACTCGCTGTCAGTTTGTGTGCAGTGGGCAAACCTGTTCCTACTGATCCACTTTAGCTGATTCTGATCCCTTCCACCGCTTCACAGGTTTTCCTCGCACTTACTGTGGAGGCACTTCCCTTTATTTATAGCTGACTGACTAATAAAGCCAATTAAAACCAAAATGAGATAAGAGAGATGCTTTCTTAAGAGAATTGAAGGATGATAGTCACTCAGGCTACTATCAAAGCCTGTTGGCACGAACATGCGGAGCCGCCTCTGGATGCTGCCTAACAGAAGGTTGGATTGTGTTCGGGTAGATTCGATTTTTGGCTTTTCAAATCACACGAAAGCAATGCAGTTAAACACAAAAAACTAAATTTGCCTTAAGGGACGTGTTCGGGTCCTATGACTGGTGCAATTCAATGAAACACAGTCGTTACAGCTCATCTAAATAAACCAAAAGGAAACATGGTGTGATGCTCTCACTTGCTTTGCTTTTACTTGCACTGTAACTCCTAAGAGAACAGAGTGATAGTGCTTGAGAGTGATGCAAAACAGTTGACTATTTTATATGCTCCTTATTTTTTATTTTTTTTGGTTTTTGAAGAATTTTGGTTTTAGGATAAAAAAACTCTGGACTTAAAATAACAGCTTAAGCCTTAATCTAATCCAAAAATAATTTTAGTTTGTCTCTTGCCTTATCTTGTCTCTCTTCATTTAAAAAAAAATCCAGGAAAGAGTATCACTGTATAAACATCTTGAATTTGTTCAAAAACACACAAAATTAAAATGCAGATAACTTTAGAGAGGAAAAGGAGGAAAAAAGTTTGATCTTTTCTGAAGCCTGTATCCCATTTGCAGGGATTTATACAATAAAAGGCAACTCTTGGTGTGTGAGCCCTCAGAAAGAGAGGAAATGAGCATGTTTAATGTGAAGGATGTGTAAAAAAAAAAAACTGCTTTCGGTTTAGCTTTATATTCCGGAGGTTACCAAAATGTTGCTGCAGAATTAGAAATCAAATGTCTAAGAATGAAAAGAAAAAGGAAATGCAACAATAAATAAAACTCTTTATGGGACATTCCTCTCCTTTAAAGACTCTTTTATGGGCGGTTGAGTTTGGCCGGCACCCTCTTTCAGCTCAGGCTTTTCATACCAGCCACGACTGTGCACAATTAGCCTCTTCTTATGGGACAAAAAGTAGAATAAGAGTTTTTAGTAATCTCTGCTCACTAACAAGCCTGACATTATTACACATTAGTATTCTGAATTTAAACTCTGTACCATAAACATTATTGCTGTCAGCTGTTAGGGAGACATGACATCTGTGTGTAAAAGCTCGTCTTTTGTGTTCAGTTGTGTAACTGAGGTAACTGGGAAAAAAAGAAAATCTGGAAAATACAACTTCGATTTGAACATTATCCTTATAACTGATGTCCTTAAAGTGAGTTTTAAAAAAGCTCAACGCTGTGAGAAAACTTCCAACATCAGTTATGCTGAGAACCCTGTTGACAAAGAATTCCCTGCAGCATCAAGGCCTTTTCCCCTTCTAAACCTTTTTCTGACATCTCACAGACAGATTACCAAACACAGACACAACTTGGCGTGCACACACCAGGACTGCACACCCACAAAACACACGAACACTTTCCCTTGTGAGGCGGTTTAATACAAGACGCATTTATCTCGGGGCATGTGTGCACGATTGTGTGCAATCTCTCTGTTGTGAAGGCTATAGGCCAGGTCAGCTCATAGTCTGAGAATGTGAGTGCCCCAGACGTTATGCACAGCACAACACACAACAATAACACATCAACAAACACCGAGTCAAGTTTTCTAGTCCATGTTTATCTGCAGCAGTCATTTCATTTGGTTTTTCAGTACCAGTGGGTTCTTCCGTTGTTTGTTTCCCTGATTTACGTGTTTAAAACTTTAATCACATCCACTAGTGTGGGTCAGTGACATGCACGGGTGATGTGGGTTTTTGGGTTGTCCTTGGTGGATTGTGTAGAGGAGTGAGCACATCTTTAGGGGAATGCAGATGTGTCTTGTGAATCCCCTGAGGCTCATACAGCCACCTCAAGGAAAGTCATGAAAATGGAAGATACAGTTGATGTGATAAATGTGTCGTGAAGTTTTTGTAATGTTAATGTAAGTTGCACGCACTTACAAAGTAAAGGTGATGCTGTCCTACAGTGCCCTTACGCTGCAACTTAGTCATTAGTAAGATGCAGGATCATTACTGACCGCGCGAAAACCGCACATACTTAACTGTACGCCCGTAGGATGCCCACACAAACTACACTCTGATTGTCTAAAAAGAAGAAAGTAGAAAATCCATACATAATATGTCGTGGTCAGGGACAGGCACAAATCAGGATCTATAGAAAGACAACTCGTCAAAGAAACAGGCAAAAATTGGGAACTTGGGGTGACAACACATGGTCAGTAGGATTGCAAATGTCGGTGACAGGACCCTGCCTTGACATTATTGCAATGCTGGAACGGGTAGTAGATGACTGCAATTCGGCAACAATGAAGGGGCAGAAGGAAATATCTTAAATACATAATGGAAAGGCACAGGAAGCTCCCAAAAAGGGCATCCATCCAATGTCAGGTGGAGGAACATGAGACAGTAAGACTTTTGCACCTGTCAGGGAGGTTGCCCGCAGTGCAGTTGCAGTCATGGAAACATCAAGAAGCTTTGTGTCTGCTCAAGTTCTCCGGCGTCTCAACCACTAAGGCTGACCTGACAGCAGCAAAGCAAAAAAAGGCTAATTCTGGTCTGGATTTACAACAAATGTCAATGCAAGTTAAATGATCCACTACTCAACTAAGGTAACAAGCCTAATCAATCCTATAAAACAATAAAATAAGGAATTGAAACTGTTTTGTAAAGTAATGGACGCATGTGTGTAATCTCATGAACATTTAGAACAGCACAGAACAAATTCAGACGGAGGAAGGTTAGAGTGAATCAAAATTCACTTCGATTAGGTGTATTCAAACTAAAAATGTGTTATGGATACTTGGGGGAAACAAACTCTGGTTCACTTTTAACCAAATCAAATGTTTCCAGTTTGAATACACCCTTAGGCTAAACCAAAATTCCTTCCTTAAGTCTCTGGCATCTCCCTACCTCTACATTTTCCCCTCCAAATGGAGAGTTTTGGGAGAAATAGTGTCTTCAAATTTGGACGTTACTGAAAAGTAACTGAAAAGTCATGCTAAAACAAAAAGTAATTAAGAAAAACCTTGGAATACCCCTACAATTGGAGGGGTAGGAAGAAGCCGGATGGGTAGGGGAAGAATTCAGATTTGGCCTTAGACTCTTCTAAAAATAAAATGATTCTAGTTTGTGGTTTAAATGTTTAAAAACAAGGTCACATTCCAGTGAAGCAATCTTTTTCTTTCAACATTTGTCAAGAGTCCTTGTAGGACAAGCTAAGATGAAGAATGTCAGTCACTCCTGCAAAACAACTTCTAACAGCTTATTGTCTATCACCTTCCTTTGCCTCCTCGGTTCCTGCAGCAGGAGTTTCCAGAGGACAACAGGCATCTAAATCACTCAACCTCCACAAATACAGGACTTTTTTCTCTCAAGAGCGTGAAAGTCCTTTAAGAAGCCATCAGAAGATATTGGCAATCCTCCCACGGTGTCCCTTTATGTCCTTCCATCTCTTCCAGAGTCCTCTCATCTGCTCCTCCCCAGAAGCTCCTATCTCCAGGTCTGAATGGGGCCCATCAGGCAATGTTTGAGCCATATCTCACAAAAGGCCCGAAAAAGCTTCACTCCTGTGAGAGCACACCTCCCCGTTCAGCCATGAAATGACACCCCTATTTAGTCAATTGTGAATCATGAAATTTTACACAAGGGACCTCTTTTCTCTGCACTTGACAGTGATTGAACTGCACAGCCATGCAGTTCCTTTCATCGGGGCTGGGAGACAAAGGGAAGTGGAGGAGGGGCCGTCCCTGTGCGAGTCGAGGGGGGATGACAATTCTCCTAAAACGTCATGGGGCCCTGCTGAATGGGACTGTGACACAGGGTCCCCTCTATGTATCGAGGCCACACCGTCAGACAGCACAGCGGGTTGCTATAAGGGGTGCGAGTAGAGGAGGGTGTGTGTGCGCTAAAGACAGACAGCACCTCACAAGCATTTTCTACAGGCTCCAAGGCACCGGGGGACAAGAGCAACAGAGTAAACAGGAGGATGAGGCTGTACAGGAATTACAAGGAAAGAAAAGTAGGTGTTAAACACACACTCCTCACCTCATCTAAATGAAGTGATGATAAACCCATGTGAAGGTGTGTTAGACAGCTGAACTTGATAAGAAGACCCTGAGTGACCTTTATTGTCATAATTAACTTTAGATTTATGTTTGAATAAATCATTTCTGTCATTTGACCGCATGCACCTCAAACACAACATGCAAATAACGTGTAGACACACACCAGTGCTGACTGTGGTTTCACTTCCACATTCGGCGCTCCCTGAAGCAGAAACTTCCACAACTAAATAATTGCACAACATCAGAAGTAGATGAAGACATGAGAAAAAAAAGTCTACCAGATGCTGCGCTAACTGCAAATACTTTACTATATCTGCACAAGTCAGCATCTGAGAGAATTCACTCTTTATATTTCTTGGTTTACTGGAGAAGTGAATTTGTCACAATGGCTTTGAAAGATGGCCTGCATGCCTCTTTCTGTGTGGAGTTTGAATTGTTTCCTCGTGCATGCATCAGTTGTCTGCGGCTTCCTCCCACAGTCCAAAAACATGCTTTGTAAATTGATTTGTATCCTTAGAATTTTGTGAATGTGATTGTGTGGCCCTGCGACAGACTGGTGACCTGTCCAGGGTGCACCTCGCCTTTGCCCAACAGTAGCCAGGACAGGCTTCGGTAATGGTGACCCCAAAAGGGATGAAGCAGGTTTATAATATGGATGAATGTTTATGGAAGTTTAAGTTGATGAGACACATTTTTTATTATTATTGCAGGATAGTCCCATTCAATATTTTTTGACTAAGTAAAAAATATTATGCAAGTTTATACCAACACAACTCTGGTTCTCTGGTGTCTTTTAGGCTGCTGCCTACATGGTAAACTTCTGAACAGCATTTCATTGCATTTTAGCTCTTTTTAAATATGTATCCTCATAGGCTGAGTGAGCAGCTGGATAGTTCAGTAGGTTGAGTGTGGGCAAGACCCTTTACACTACTGCTTAACTATGGAGCTACAAGGGGGTCCAAGCCTGGGCTGTCTTGTGCCGGTCCCCAGCCCGGCTAATATACAAAGTTGTGCCAGGAATGGCATCCGGCTTAAAACTCTCTACCAAGATTGATGAAAGCTGATTTGCTGTGGCGATCCCTGATGGGATGTACCGAAAGGTGCACAACAACATCATAGGCTAAGTGAATAAAACGTTTATTATGATGGTTACATTTGTTAAAGGAAAAAGTTTTCCAAGTTTCACCAACCCATGTGTGGACCAATACTTTCACAGGTCAGAAATAGTTTGGAACAATAAGTCTGTACTGTCCAGCTACTGAGCTACAAAACAAAAAACACATGGTGGCATTGAGAAAATCTGACCTCTGGTGCCAGCCATTACATGTTAGAGAGGAATTATTTGCACAAACTTATGATAGTGCAAGAATCATGTCGAATTTTACACAGTTATACACAACATACTGTGCAAAAACATTCAAATCAATGGAAAACATCTGTGAACAAAGATGACCATCTGATGGGGCATCCATAGGTCACTGATCACATGTGGAAAACTGTGTTTGTGAGATCCGTTAATGAATGAGAACGGTGACACAAACAGTTCTGCTTGTGAAGCCTGTGGTCACTGAGTCCCAAAGCTCGTATGGATTTTGATAAGCTCAGTGTGAGGTCACCAAACACTACAAAAGGCTTTTCAAACAAAAGCACATTTTCTTACACACATCATTTGGATCAAGCCAACAATTTAGTCCTTTGAGATGTAAAAAGTGTGTAAAGTAGCAGAAAACTGCCAAAGTGGCTTCTATGATTAAGATCTTTCAATTATCAAAAATGAAAGACTTTTACTATCAGAGGTAAAGACTGCCTGGGTGTCTCGCTCATTTGTTTTCATTGAAATCTCTGTTGTCCCAGCTCCTGTTAATGATGTGGTACTCATGTTCCCAGGTAAGCACTGTGGTTTATGTGGTCTCAGAATGGCCTTAAAGGACCTTTTCTTATCTGCAGTTTGAGCCAAAAGCATCCACACATGAACAGAAACGTGTATGACAGTCGGGACCAGGCAAACAGACATTTCTGCAAATGACAGAAATGTGTGTGGTTGTGCCACAAAGAGCAGCGCATGCATTGTGTAGAGTAGTCAGGTGCCCTCCTATTCTATGCATGCCTGCAGAGGAAATGAATTTCTGTGCAGTGGGATAAAAAGATGAAGAATAGATCAGAGGAAAGGAAAAAAAAAAAGCAATCACCTGAAGCTGAATGTGTATACGCGTAGGTTTGTCCTGCTGTAGCTGCAGGAAATCAAGTAAAGAGAGTCACAGCAAAGTGTGCGTTTGCAAAAAACAGAACATTTCAATGGAATATGATGACATGCTGATGACCAAGGCAAAATGGAGGGAAAGGGTTTCTGTGACGGGTTGGTTGACTGCATCACGAGACATTTAATATTCAAGCTTTACAAATCAGGAAGCTCAGGGTTTGTTTGATTGGGCCTGTTTCAGGTTTCAGTTGACATGGTTTCAAATCAAGTTTAAAAAGTTATGGAGGAGACATTGGACCTTTTAAGTGTGCAAACACCAAAAACAATTCTACTGTGGGAAATTGAACTGATCTGTACACATTCAGTTCATATCAGGATGCTGACCACCTACAAGGTTTAAAACAGATAAAAGGAGGTTTGTTTTGGTGTTCTGGACTAACAGAATATTAGAGGATAGAAGCAGAGCTGTGGAATGTGAGTCAGTTCAGCTGCTGAGCTCAGCGTCTGCAAAAGGCAGGACATTTGATCTTAGCAGTAGGTAATACTAGAGCAGAGAGTCATGCTATCTAATCAACAGTGGAAGCAGCTGGAGAGACAGCACGGGTTCACAATGGGCAATCCTTACTGCATCTGAGTTTGACTGGGGCTCTCAAATGCCTTTTCTAAACCTGTTTTATCCCTTCTGGCAGGGCTGGCCAACTCTGGTCCTTAAGAGTCTCAACCCTGCCTGATTTCCAGCTCTCCCTTGGACTGTTTGATGCTAACTACCTACAGTAAATCAGGTGTGTTTAGTCAATCATGATGTGGAATCACTTGAGTCAGCCAATCAGCAGCAGGCTGGTCAGGAGAACTGGAAAACAGGCAGGGTTAAGGCTCTTGAGGACCAGGGTTGGCCACCCCTGCCATGTGGGGTGGCAGGGCTGCCAGAGCCTAACCCAACTACTGTTGTGTGAAATCATGAAACTTTTTTTTAATCATTTGATCATTTATTTCGGTCTGTACTGTCCTGCTGGGCTCTAAAATTAAGAACCTCTCATTAAACTGTTTTCGTTGGAACAAAATATCAATTCTTTTTTGGTTTGCTTTGCTGTTGTTGCTGTTTGGTTTGAGTTTTGGTGTCTGCCACATCAGTGAGAGATCAAAACTATAGTAGGATAAACAATCATTTGTCAGGTGTCTTTTTTGCACATAACCAGCTCATTGTGCCATTAATAAAAGTATGAGTGGAGGATAGTTGATCTTATTTAAGAAACAGGTCTGTGATGGACAAAATTCTTGCTTGTTTGTAGAAGCTAAATACTTATTTTCTGCAACATATAAACCTTAAAAAAAAAGTGACTCCCCAGATTCTTGTTTTTTAAAACTGTCCCACAGCTGAAGAAAGGAACGTTACAGCTCTGTTTAATCTTTTTAGCTCAAACAACTAGCAAATTCTGTGACTTACAAATACTTTTATGGCCACGTCTTGCAAATGTCTTGTTTGTAAGGTAGTGTTAAATAGAGCATGAATGTCTTTGAGTAGCACAAATGTTGACTGAAAACCCCTTAAAAGATTTTATAGTCCCCCTTTGACTATATTTTGTTTTTTATTGTAAAAGTTTTTCCGCTGGTCTTTTAATTATGACTATGCAGTTTTTAGATAGAATCAAAAACCCTGTGTGGTTTTGTTTTTTTAAGAAGTGTTTTCTGCAGCACAGTAAGAACTCATTAGGAATTCACATCCGAGTTGTGGGGGAGAAGTTAGCCTGAGCTTATTTCCCATCAACCCTTTGTTTACACTTTCTTCAGATAGGGGATGTCCGCCCGCCGGTCAATCACATCAGCCACCCAGACCAGGGCCAGCAGTGCAGTTTTGAGTCTTAAGGCAGCTCAGATGGGGAAAATGAAGACGTTAATGAATCTTTTTGTCTGGAAGTGCATCCGAACTGGAATGGATAAGGGAGACTTTGGCCCACCCGTGGAAGTTGTTGCATCACAAACCCGAGCTTTTCCGAACCGCTGGTATTTATCTGCTCTTGATCCAACACAACTTGAATAAAGAAATACTTAAACAGGCAGTTTGAATCTTCAATTATTTTATATATGTCCCCCATCATTAGAAAAATGCCACAGGAACATGTTAAAAACACCAAAAACAGGATTTTCATTGGAGTAGGTCTTTAAGACCTTGTGCACAGTGGTGTGATAGCATCTCAGTTTGACCCTCAGATCATTAAAACCTTTAAATGACTGAAGACAACTACAAAGTGCATGATATCTTCAGTTTTTCAACTGCTTCAATAGTTAGCGCAATCAGCTAGCAACATGAGCCTTATGGGTAATAAGTCAACTAAAGGGGCTGCACGGTGGTGTAGTGGTCAGCACTCTGGCCTTCCAGTGACAGTTCGAACTCCCTAGTTTGCGTCTTTTCTATGTGGCGTTTGCACGCTCTCCTTGTGCATGTGTGGGTTTTCTCTGGGCACTCAAAAAAGACACATCGTAGATCAATTTGGAACTCTAAATTGTCCTTACATGTGAATGTTAGTGCGTGTGATTTTATGTCTCAGTGTTGCCCTGAGATGGACTAACGACCTGGACCTGTTCAAGGTGTACCTCTTAGCCTGATATTGGCTCGGATTGGATCCAACATCCCTTTGATTGTCCCCAAAAGAGACAATCAAGTTTAGAAAATGGATGGATGGCTGTCAACTGGAGATCCAACATCATCTGTTCACATCAGTGACCCCCCGACTCATGTTCACAGAGGACGCTACCACAAGCCAGACCAGGGAGATCCCACTGCAGTGACCTTGTTCACAGAGGAGATTCAACTGATGTGTAGGAAAACTAGAGTTCAAACAAAATACAAAAGGAATAAAATAAAAGCAGTGGTTAAAAAACAGATAAATAAATACATAAGTTAGTAAATATTAATAAACAGAAATAAATCAATAAATGTGAATAAAAAAGATACATTCAGATAAGTAAAAACAGAAGCATCATCAAATAATTTGAACATCAAATCCTAAATTTCAGCTAAAATCCAGATTAAACAGGTTTGTCTTGAAATCCCAACTATGCTTTTTAGCTAACAGAAAACAAATCTTTCTGTCAACACTATGATCACTCACAAGAACATTTTAATACACTTTACCAATCAAAACACATGCATACACAAACACACACAGGTACAGACAAACATGCCTGCACCAGCCTGGCATCAAAGCTTAAAAACCATTGCACTTTGCAGAAAGGCCCATCAGGAACATACAGTTGGGATCAAAAGTTTGCACCCCAGGTAAAATATTGAAAAATCGAAAAGATTGAAAAATCTCCTAAAGGCATCAGTTTAAGGATGAGACATTCTTTTATTTTGTCAAAAAAGTAGTCTTTATTTACATAATTTAGCCTTTCAAAATAACAAAATAGTGTTGTGTGTAATAGTTTGAGCACCCTGCAGAATTTATAGTATGCATTGCTGCCTTTGGAAAAGCTGAGGCCAGACAGTGTCATGGATCGTTCACAATCATAGTTTGCAAAGAGCAAGTGATTTCTATCCCAAAGATTTGAAATAATCTGAATTATTCGACCTTTCTCCAACAATCAGCTTCATGAGTTCTTCCAAGCAGTTGTCCAGAACAATGAAACTGAAAATAGTTGATGCTCACAAAACAGGAGAAGGCTATAAGAAGATAGCAAAGCGTTTCCAGATGCTAATATCCTCTGTTCAGAATGTCATTAGGAAATAGCAGTCAACAGGAACAGTGGAAGTTAAAACAAGATCTGGAAGACCAAGAACAATCTCAGACAGAGCAGCTCTCAGGATTGTAAGAAAAGCAAATCAAAACCCACGTTTGACTGCAGCATCCCTCCAGAAAGACCTGCAGACTCTGGAGTTGTGCTACACTGTTCTACTGTCAAGAGATACTTGTACAAATACAGTCTCAATGGAAGAGTCATCAGAAGAAAACCTTTTCTACGTCCTCACCACAAAATTCAATCTTTGAAGTTCACAAATAAACATATAAACAAGCCTGATGCATTTTGGAAACAAGTTATGTGGACCCATGAGGTTCAAATGAAATTTTATTGATCAAAGATACGTTTGGAGAAGAAAGGGTCCAAAGTTAAATGAAAAGAATCTCTGGCCAACTGTTAAGCATGAGGGTGGATCAATCATGCTTTGGGCTTGTATTGCAGCCAGCGGCACAGGAAACATTTCACCAGTAGAAGGAAGAATGGATTCCACAAAATTTCAGCAAATTTTGGACACTAACTTGATGGCATCTGTGAAAAAGTTGAAGTTGAAGAGAGGATGACTTCTACAAATAGATAATGATCCTAAACACACCTCAAAATCCATACTGTCTTACATTAAGAGACAGAAACTGAAGGTTTTGCAGTGGACTTCCCCATCACCTGACCTCAACATCATTGAAGATCTATGGATAAACCTGATAAGAGCAGTTTGTAACAGAGATCCCAGAAATCTCAAAGAACTGAAAGACTTTTGTAAAGAAGAATGGATGAAGATATCTCAAACAAGAATTCAGAGACTGTTGGCTGCTACAAAAAGTGTTTACAAGTTGTGATAGTTACCAAGGGGGGCAGTACAAGGTACTAACTCTGAAGGATGCCCAAATCTTTGTACACACCATTATTTGTTTTCTGTTGTTTTGAAAGGGTAAATAATGGAAATAAAGCCTATTTTTTGACATATTAAAAGAATGTCTCATCTGTAAACTGATGCCTTTAGGAGATTTTTCAATCTTTCCTTGGGTTCTTTATGCAAAATAATATATTTTACCTGGGGCGCCCAAACTTTTGATTCCTACTGTATCTGGCTTGCATTTCCTTCCAAACAGCAGAAGTTTGGGGTAGGGGCCATGGGACATGTCAAAGTTTCAGATTGCCTTAAACAGGAAAAAAAAAACGTTGCAGAGAAGGAATCCCTTTCTGGGTCAACAGTGTCTGTCATTTCTGATTGATTGAGAGGAAAAAGACAGACACATCCTGAGACTTACTCAGCTGCAAACATGTCCATGAACCTCTGTGTGCATGTGTTTGCATGGCTGCAGGTTAACCCCCTCCCCCCTTTATCACAGTGCAGCAGATGTGGCGTGACATTGCTGCACAGAGCAGACAGGTGTTTACACACAGACAGGAACAGGAGCTGCAGCAGTCCTGATGCTCACATAAGCCCTGTCCTGCAGTGAAACTGTACATGTGCAGCTTCCTTGCTCCTCCTCCAGTCTCGCCTGCTGGCCTCACATGGCCTCTACACTCCCACCATATGCTAATTGCAGTGAGAGAGCTGCAATTTGTAAATGATTTAACCTTTTAATAGAAAAAAGATGAGAGTGGTTGCAATTGATTCCCTGTGGATGTGGAGCCAGCGAGGAAAACAGGGATGAGCATTCGTTTAGACATCATTTAACAGTACAATTATCTCATGCACTGAAGTGTTGTGTCTGTTGTGTGTCGATGCGTTCGTGCTCATTTGTCGACATGTTCATTACTTGAGAGTAAATGCTTGATGGTGCATGTGCATGCGAGAGTATGTGGCTCTCATGGCAAGCTAGTGCCAGGGCTTAGCTGATAAGCTAATTAAGCTCACCGCAGGGTATAAATGTTTCCTCTCTGCCTGCCATTTGTCACACCTGGCACAGAAATGTCAGCAGGAAAAGAATCACGCTTACTTACATTCACGCTCACGCACCTCGATAAGGTGATGGAACCACAGCGAAATTAAGCAAAAATGAAAAAAGGAGTCAAATAACAGATAAAGATTAGTAAATAACACTGCAGATATAAAGGTTAACTGTAGCAATGCTGAGGAAATTTAAGGTTGTAAAATAGAAAGCTTTTTCAGTTCTAGCAGAAACTTTGAACCTCATTGGAATAAACATCTTCTCATAAATGACGAATATTTAACTGAACCCGTTTTATAACCCAAAAATGAGCAGCAGCAGTTTTACGTTTTGAGACTTGTTTTTTTCTGGACTTTTAGATCGCACCACGATATATGAATCCAATTTAAAAGCATGCCATCTTACGCCATTATTTCCGAGTGCTGCCAATGGAGTAAAGTGGAGAGGATAGAGAGGCAATTGAGCAGCTATCTCTGTAGGTGTTAGGAATGCTCCCAAAGCTTCAGCCACAAAGCACATTGTACTAAAGACTAGAATCTCTTGTCATCCTGACTATGAGAATGAGGAATTCCAAGCTGCTCTCACCAGGGAGACTCCAAAGACTAACAGAGTGACACAGTGTGAACCAGCTTGAAATGGAGTGTGCTGGAGGGTTTGGAAAGTGCTGAGGGCTGGCTGAGGCACAGGATTGGCTCTGTGGATACAGGCCAAGTGTGGCTGGAAGTTATCCCACAACCATGCTATAACAAAGCCAGGAGCAGGCAAAGGCACAGTTAAAACTAGTCAAGGATGAGAAGACCAACAGGATGAAGAGAATGCAGTGACAAGAAGTGTGGAGAAGTGTGCACAGAAGAAGCTCTATCGTGTGGAACTAATAAAGTTTATCCGGACTGTGGTCTACATGCTGCTAAACCTCTATAACTGGAAAGGACATTTGGCGGTGGCCTGTTGGGGTGCTTCTTCAGTAACTACCTCAGCAGACTAGGGGGAGGGCTGCTACTACCAGGGATAAGTTTACAGTGACAGATAACATCACCCAAGCAACTGACATCACCATGCATATCAGTCTCCAGTCAAGGCCTCTGCTTTGTGAGTACAGAGGGGCAGTCTTCATCAAGTCATGGTAACCAATGAATCTGATGATGGAAGAAGTCTTTGTTTCTATTCACCAACATCTCAAAGCTGAGATAGAAAGAGCTAGATGATGACGTCTAATACAGTATTTGACTCCAAGTCCCCTTAAAAGATGCTGTGCTGTAGAACACATTTAAAAAGACGTGGGTTCTCTTTGCCACTTAAACAGCTAGTACAAGGACTTTACAGACATCTTGTCTGTAACTTGCCAGGCATCTCAGCTTTTGCCTGTAATATTAGAGGAGCCCTGTGTCAATGTCCTTCTCTGCTTATGGCTAACAAAAATTAATGCCCATGTATAATGACTGAGGTGGGCTTAGCTTCTCATTTTCGTCAACTCACAGGGATTATTTACCTCTGTTTAGGATTTTTGTTATTTCAGCACGTACTGTTGAGAGTCAACCCTTTTGACCTCAACAACTAGATTTTCCATGTGGGTGAAACAATAATGTCATTTAGCGATGTCAGATTGAAGTTATCCAAAAGCTTTTTAGAAGAAAAGATTGGTGTTCAGAATTTCTGTTTGACATTGGTACTCTAATAAAATGATCTTTAAATTACTGTAATCCTTCCACGGGTTGATGTTTTTGCATATCTACTCACAGTGAGCTTGAAAAGCACTTGTCTCATCTCTTTGGCTGCTGACACACTCTTTGATTGTGGTTACCATAACTCAAGTAATCAGTGTACCCATTTGTCACACAAAAGGAAGAGAAGCAGCGAAGATCGCAGCAGCGAGTCTGAACTCCACTGAACTCCACTAAAGGGTAGCTAAAGCCTTCAGCTTTAGCTACCCTGCACTTTGTCTCTTTAAGACTGCCTTACTGGCAGACAAGCTGCTTCACACTGAAATCTGCTCTTTATTACACCTAAGACAGCTTAAGTGCAGTGTCGCCCCACAGCCATTGTAACACCATCACCAATAAGCACCATCTCAGATGTGCTTTTGTGTGATGCACACAGCAGGGCAAAGCAAACACACAGCAGAGCACTTCAAGCCCCACTCCAACTATATTTGTATCTATTGTAAAAGTGTTTCCAGTGGTCTTTTCATTATGATTATGCAGCTTTTAGCCAAAATCAAAAAGCTTGTTTCATTTGCTAGGAAGTTTATGCAGAGCTGCACAAACTGTTGTTGCAGAAATAACCCTACCCTGATATCCCATCGTCCCTTTGTTTGCACTCTCACCTTAGCTTACAGCACTTTACAACCCCAAGCGAACAGTAGTGTAGCAAAAAAAAAAAGAAGAACTGTGTCGATTTTTTGAGCCAGATGGCAACTCAGACGAGGTAAATTACATTAATAGATCTATTTGTCTGCAAGTGGATGCATCAGAATGGAGCGGAGCTGGAAGACTTTGGCCCGCCCATCACAGTTACTGCGGCAGGCTTTTTTCTGCTGCTGATCCAACACGATTTGAATAAAGAAATACTCAGAAACCCAGTTTTAACCTTAAATTATTTTATGTATGTCCTCCATCATGACAAAAATGCTACAAGAACATGTTAAAAACACCAAAAACACCATTTTCATTGGAGTTCTAGCATAAAAGGGACAACATTAGCCATCCTGTTGGCTCACCTTGTTGATCAAGTACTGCCTCCACTTTTTGTCATTTTCAAAATGCATAATTGGACATTTTTGCTAAATAAATTAGATGTAAAATCTACTTTAGGAGCAGTTTTCCATATGGAAACTTTATTGGAAACTTTCCGAACTGATTGAAATTGAAGGAGACACGGGGTAAGTATTATGGATGCACACTGATGCCGGATAGGTTGAATATTTTGTGATGTGCAAATAAGAGAGGCCTGCAAAGCAAGAGAGATGGAGCAGCAGACTGGAGCTTTTCTTCATCCATCCATGCCACAAAGTGTTATTACTAATGAACACTTCAAAGGAAGCAGAATGAAGGACCTTGTAGTTCACGGAGGCACACTCATGCTTGTCTTTTTTTAATCTTTATTCCTCAGAGTCCCTTCATCTCACTCTTGTGACTGCATGTCATCTAGTCATCTCTAACTAATAACAATCTTGGTACCAGCTGTCCTTTCTCCATTCTCCTCTCTCATTGTTCATGTCATCTGTCCCCCTCTGCGCTGACAATCAAGACACTACCATTTCTGTCATCTGCCCTAATACACTCTACATGCAGCCCAACCGTGCACGAATACTCCCATCCAGTTGGGCCCATATGGATCACCCCCCCACAGTATCCGGTAAAATGGAGTCGAATTAACTCCGGATGCTGGAATAGATACGTCAAGCTAATAGCCAAGTGGGTTTCATGGGACTAATACAATGTAATGATGTAAAAATGACAAAAGTTGTGATGGTTTTCCATCTTTCTAATCACTGGATTTTAGCTCATTTTCTCCTAAAAAATAAAATCTGTGTAAGACGAGCTGCAGCCCTTTCAAATCAATAAGTCGTCATTAGGGCTAGAGCTTCCATGCAGCACACAAGCGGAGCAGAAAACAGACAGCGTTGGAGCTCACGCCTTTTAATCTCTTCTCTTCCAGCTCAGCCTAACTGACATTTTCTTAATTTATTCCTCTCGGGACTCCAACATTTTAATTAGGTCACTTCGAACCACCTCCCACACAGTGATATGCAGAAAATGTTTTTCGCCCACTTTATCGTATTTGTCATTTGCTCTCCTCTGCTCTTTTTTCTTGCTCTTCCTTTCTTTTCGTATTGTCAGTTCAGCTCAGTGGGTTTTCTCACTAATGACGTTCTGAGCTTTACCAAACAATTCCTGCAGCTGCCAAAAGTAAAGACACCAAAGGTAAATTCATAATTGAGTCACGCAATTACATAACCACGAAGGTTTAAATTAGGAAATTTTTTTTTTTTAGTCACCCAGTTGGAGTGAAATGATGCATCTGAAGCTCTGCTGTCAGAGGTTAAGCTGCTCTGCATGCTGCCTGCTCTGTGTATTACCGGAGGTCGCTGTCTTTAACTGTTTTCACCTCTTTGGTTTGCAGTATAGGCCACTCACAGGTTTCCTCTCCCTGATATGAGTTTGCATAGTCTCTGCATGAAAACATGTCAGATTATTGGATAATTTCCACCATGACTGAATACATGAGTGAACGGCTTTTCAAGCAAATTTTTTGACAAATAAACAGTTAAGCTCCTTTTTCTGTGGTGTATCAAGAAATTTGTAAAAACTGACGGAAGGAATCCAACAAAACCAACATGGCTCCATCCTGGTTCCAGTTCTGATCCGTCAGCATGCACACAGAATCTGCACAATGGTTGATCTTATCGGTATCAAGCATTCACACTTTCACAAGCCCACCTGAACTGGTCTGCCCTGACATAAGGGTCAGCTTTGATTCAAATATTGGATCGCTGACATTTGGAAGTGTCCTGTCTCATCCTTGAAGCACTCGTGAAGCACGTTATATAGCTGATCTTCCCCACTAGCAGTGAGAACAGAGGAAGCTTTCTGGATGGGCAGCAAAATGTCCAGTTCCTTTGAAATCCTAGGTGAGTTCTGGCGCACTCACTGTGAGGCAAACCAGACTAAAAGAAGATCTGAACAGGGTTTTGTTTAACCCCCTCCCAACAAGTGGGTGTGAATGTGTACTCCTAGTGTCCTTTGTAGTACCTACACAGTAACCACACCAGTGCATTTACTAACCTGGACTGGTTTAGATATAGTGATTCAATCCTCTTGCAGAGGAAAGTCAGTTCAGTCACCAGCTAACAGAAGTTCCTACCACAAATCAGAGCCCAAACTGATACTGATGTGTTGACTCTACTCACTGCACGTCCACAAGAAAAAAGTCAGAGCTACAAGGCTCAAGGGTTGCTAATCCATGACCTGTTAAGAGCGATAAGCTGTCGAAAACCAGCTTGGTTTCACCCTCTGGTAGTGAGGGTGACAAAGGCTCAGCTTGCTCCTCAGACTCAGCCCTCTGCAGCTGCAGCTTCTACACTGGACTGAGAAGCAATTCAGCTCCTGAGTCCAAGATCTGGGGCTAGCTGATTCCTGCAACAGCTGAAGAAATGGAATCTGAAGACTTAGATGGCTAGCTACAGTGGCCCACCATTTGGCAAGCCAGGTCTACACAGAAGCAGCACCCCAAGCCCCCATCTAAAAGAAAACTGTTGCAGAGCTGTAAAGAGGGTCCTCTGTGTGTTGAGAATTGCACGTGAAGCCCCAAGTACTGAGGGGTGAGACAGCTGAAGGTCACTGGGTTCATCCAGGCTGAAAATGCAAACACTGCTGTGTGTATGAGTCAGGTGTATGTTCATGCATGTGTGTGCACACTTGAGTGAAGCTGCACAGCCAGAGAAATGCATCATGTTTTCCCCTAACACTAAATGGCACCTTTATGAAGGGATTTCAGGAAGCTGAATGGTGGAGAGCTATCCAGACCACATCAGAAAACTCACCATGATTTTAGGCCATTCAGTCAAGTTTAGGCTGTGCTATTCCAATCCATTAAAGAATAATAACAAGACAGTGTGTTGATCAAAGTGTAATCCAAAAAACTGGAGCATGTCAGTTGGTAGTGAAAGACCCAGGCTTAAGGCCTAAAACATGCAGTTAAACAGGACAAAACCCATGAACTAAGTGAGAAACAAAAAGGGTGACAAACACATGCATGTACTGAAGGACAGTTGCCATCTTTTTCTTCTACCCTGACTCCCTTCTTCAGGAAGCAGCTAAACCAGAGGCAACCTGCCATTGACGTTCCTTATTGGTTAAACACACCTGATCAAAGTAATCAACAGCTGTAAAGGCAGGGTTTCTGGAAAGCCAGCAAGAGATGGCCCCTCGAGGCCTGGAGTTTGACGCTCCTGCCCTAATTTAACCAAATAGGCCAGCAAATTGGCTCAGACCGTTTTGGTTCTGCAATAGATCATAATCATTTAAGTCAACAATAAAAAACTTTAGACAGAACTTTATTGTCCCTGTAAGAGTAAACAGATGGTAAAATTGCATATGCCTTCTAAGAAGATAGTAAAGCACTTTACAGTCACAGTCTCACCCATCCATTCACACACTGATGGCGGCTCTGCTACGGAAACATTGGTGCCAACCTAAAATCATCAGGAGCAACGTGGAGTTCAGTGTCTTGCTCAAGGACACTTTGACTCATGGGCAGGCAGGGCGAGAATCAAACCTGCAATCTTTTGATCAGAGGTCGACCACTCTACCTCTGCACCATGGCCACCCCACAGCTTTGGGTTTGTTCCTCTTACCCATGAAGGTTTGAGGATTAGAGTTGGTGTCTTATTTTGTTGTTGCTAACATCTGTGTTAAAATATACCTTTTCCTTTTTCTGCTGTTCAACGATGCCCTTTCCCATCAAGGGGCAAAAAAAGAAGCTTTTTTAAAAATAAATTTCCCATTTTTTCCTCAGCTGCCGAATAATTTCTGAAAAAAACAAACAGCCTTAGCAGGTTGTTGTATAAAAAGACTAAATTAGCACAAGCAGAAACCATATGGGCTTTTCACTGAAGCAAAGACAATTTATGCCTCACTAATCACTCCAGCATGGCAGATGCAAAGAATTAATGATCAATTCAACCAGCCGTCCCCTCATTCAAAAAGTGGAAACTGTCCAAGCTAGAGCTTCAGAGAGCGAGAGAATACTGGAGAAAGGTCAATGTGGCTGATGTGGAACGGAACAGCGGCCGATAGCCATTTCCCGAGGGAATTACATCAGACCCCCCAGAGCTGAGGATTAGGGTTTTTATCCAGATTTTATACTGGATTTGGAGCATTTTCCCCAAGCTTGGCCAATCTGAAAGTCAGGATTGTTCCATGATGTCACATTGTATGTGTCTGTGTGTGAGTGAGTGTGTCAGAAACAAAGAGACACAGGAAAGTGCTTATAGTCATCAATTGGTATTCAGAGTATGTAACAGTGGTACCAGCAACAGAAGGAGCAGTTAGCCAGTCAGCCTGCATCAATTTGTCAACATAGCCAAGCGAAAAAGCTCTGAGGCCTCTGGGAACCAAAGCAGGGCACTGCCAAGAGCACAGTGTGCCTGGGGTGACCCAGCAGGCACTAAGTACTTACAGCAACTCCAATAAGCCAAATACTGAGAGATATACTTATCAATCACAGTAAGTACATCATAATTGTGACAGATGTACAAATTAAGCCACTTTTACTGGCATAACAGCACAAACAAGACGAACAAATATTCATTTGCAGAATTGTGGTGCAGTAAAGAACGCACACCAGTGCACGCTATGCACACGTGTCCCTGAATCAGTCTGCTGCAGGCTGACAAAGCACATGGAACACTACACCCACCCACTCACACATACACATGCACCCTTGTGTGCACACACTCACATTATTTAAAAAGTGACAAATAATATAATATTTGACCTTTACTGCAACACACACATACTTGTTTTTCTATCTTTTTGGGGGCATGCAGGACATTTTTAACGTGAACTTCATAGCTCTTTAACCCTGAGCCTCCCAGCTACCTTCCTCCCACGGTCCAAAAACATGCTTCATTGGTTAATTGGCATCTCTAGATTGCCGTTAGGTGTGCATGTGGGAGATAGTGTGTGGCCCTGCAGCAGACTGATGACCTGCTCGGGGCGTACCCGATTTTGAACAACAGTAACTGGGTTGCCATGTTTTCCAAAATCTCAAGTGTGATGAAACAGCCGCACAGGGTCAAGGAGAGCGCTTCAGTGTACCTAAAATCCATCCATCCATCCATCCATCCATTTTCTTAACCAGTTGTATCCCTTTCGGAGTCATGAGGCTGCTGGAGCCTGTCCTGGCTTTTGTTGGACAAAGGTGGGGTACACCTGAACAGGCCGCCAGTCTGCTGCAGGGCAATACAATCACAAACAAAAGCACACACACATTCACACTTAGAGGCAATTTAGAGTCACCAATTTTCCTTTAAAACACATTTTTGCATCGTGGTAGGAGGTCAAAGGTCCCGGAGAAACCCACGCGTGGCATGCATGAGGAGAAAATGCAAACTCCACACAGAAACGTCCCAGCCGGAATTCAAACCAGGGCCTTCTCACAGTGTGGCGTGAGAGCTAACTACTGCGCCACCATGCAGCCTCTGTGCCTAAAATGCTGTATTGTGATAGGCTGCACATCAGCGCTGCATCTCCACTTTCACAGACGTTGAAGTAAATGCATATTTCATCGCTCGCTGCCACAACGTTGGTCTTTTTCTGGAGTGCATGTCACTCTGATCTATCAGGGCACTCAATTAGAATTTTTTGCCACAAAAATACAAATACATTCAGAGAAACATTGCTTTTTGCGCCACAATCTTGTGCTGCTTAACTTGGACTACTAACGATTTATCGGTCTCATTTTACAAAATGGTATTTAACAATGTTTTATTCGCTGGATAGAACTTCAGGGAGCTATTTATTCATTTATGTTTTATTTGACCTTAGAAGATATGCTGCAATGTGAAGAAATCCTGAGAACTTTTTGTTTTGTTTCAACTTATCAAAAAGATAAGTCATTTAATTTTTTTTGAAGTTTTATTTTATTTACTATAAAAAAATTCAGAGAAATGTATCACTTTAAAAAAGTCTGTTACTCCCTGCACTTCTAGAAGCTATTTATTAAACAAAATCCATTTAATTGTTGATTTTTTTTAAAGTTAAACTGTTGATGTTTGTAATATTCTAAATTTTGATGCCAACACGTTCACTTTTACTGCGAATGAATATCGGCTCCAAATATTGGTTATCGGCCCTCTCGACTACCAAAAAAAGACATCGGTATCGGCCCTCAACACTATATCGGCCAATTTCTAGTATACGTGTCACTGAACTCTGAAACAACAAAGGAAAGACTAATGAGTGAACACCAAAAGGGGTGTTCAAGAGCTTGATGTTGTTTTGGTGTAGTGCAGAGCTGGTGAAAGAGGCTTGGTGTGGTGTGGTGTGGTGGGGGGTTTAAGTGCAGCACAAAAGTAAGACACTAACATACACGTTTTTTTGAAACACGAATGATCAAAAATGGTTTTGGCAGCATGTAAAATAAAATATTGTGATATTTCATCATACTATACGTGATGACACTGGAAACATTTTTAAATTATTTAAACAATTTACATCACAATATTAACCCCTTTAGAAAAAACCCCAACCCAACAGTATCTTTGAAACAAAAACACACCCAAAAAAATGGTCTCAACAAGTAACTTGATCCATTCTCCACTTTTCATCAATTAAACATGAGCAGTGTAACGCGGTGCTGAATATCACCAGGAAATGTGTGCAGCATCTACAGTCTGCTTTGACATTATCCTGACACTCAACACACACAGCATCAATAATTCAGAGCAGCATCTTCTTAGAGAAGTTGTGTTCTTACTGCTCCTCCTGGTTAAATTAGTTACGCTCCTTCCACAGATGCACAGTGACATGAACAATTTCAAAGGCAAAGTCAACGTGACTAGTGTGTACAAAGGAAGCATTTTGAGTCTTTTGTCATTTACTACACATGTTAGAAAGACACTTGATTTTTTTTTACTTTTTTACTAGCAAAGTTTTAGGATTTCTGCAGCTTTTCACTTTAAAGAAACCCTCTTCCAGTCAGGTAGGGCAAGAAATCGGTAAGAAATGAGCCTCTGAGTCCATTGCAGTTACGTACTCAAACAACTGACTATTAAGAGTTGAAAACCAATTTACGACTTTGCCTTCAATAAAAACCAGCAGCCTTTTCATCCCATATAAGACTAAATTATTTTAAAGACAACATCATTCATGCCATATTCTACCATAAAAGAGAAAAATGTAGTAAAATAATTCAGAGAAAGTAATAATCTTCCTGCTCGTTAATCTCATTTGATGCCACTGGACATGGTATTGCTGTAAATCATCTTTTTTTTCTGCCTTTTGATTTTTCCTCACCTGAACTTCCAGCAACACGCTCATATCAGGCAAATGGATACCAGCTTATTACATTCCTCCTCTATTGCCTTTAAACTGCACTGCAGTCATTTCTGTCTTTTTGGGCAAGCAGGCCTGAGTGCAAAGCAAGCGCGTGTTTCCCAAATGAATTATAATTACTGTGAACCAATTCAAATATTCAGGATGTTAGTAGTTTTCCTAAAACCTCAGGAAATAGTCTGTTTGCAGCAGTAAAAAATGAAAAAATGGGTGACTGAGGTACATTTCAGTTGCAAATAGTGATGTGACATTCTGTGTCGAGGCTTTGAAGCATGTGCCGAGTAGTGGAGGGGGCGTTTCCGTAAAGCGTGTATCACGGCATGCTTTGTGGAGAGGAGGAGCTGAAAATGATGAGGTCTGAGGCAGGGACCTGAGCAGGGAGCTTGTGGTCCGTCCAGGATGTTTTCTCAGTCATAAATAAGCTCTTATCAAAGAGCCTTTTTATGTCCGCTCCTAATTAACAAGTTGAATAAAGAAATATTAAGAAATGCAATTTATAGCTTATTTTTCTTTAAATATGTTGTCCATCATCAGAAAAATGCCCCAATAACATGCTAAAAACGTGATTTTCATTGGAGTCTTTAACCGTCTGCTAAACTGTTTTGCTCTCAGATGTTGGACATGCATGCTGAATGTACATGGACTTTTGCCACAAAAACTTAAATGTTTCTTTAAATATATAATCTGTTATCGATGCAGTTGTTCCTGAACTAGTTTTTCAAAGTACAAAAAAAAGCAAGTATAGTAAATGTTCCAGTAATATCTAGGTAGAGGGCTAATGTAATCTGATTTAACACCTGTGAACAGGTATACGAATTCAAATTTCAGCCTCACAGAAGGAGCCAACAACGTAAAAAAAGAACCTCATAAAAGCAAGAAATGTAACTGCAAGAAATACTTGGCAAGGAAAAGAAGACATATTCATCTGTCCCCTGGTGAAACTGAGTTACATAAATCGATTGTTGTAGGCTTACATGCACAAGTAAAACGGACTAATCTCCCGGCAGTTAAGTTGAGGACAAAAGGAAGGAGTCAAGAAAAGCTTGAGCACAAGTTTGAGCAGCCGTTTGGACAGAGGGGAGAGCCAAGGAAAAAAGAGCGGCATTGTTCTTTGTTTGAGCTCAAGCACACGTACATGCACACATACAAGCACACACGCACACACAGTGGGTGCTTACACCAATAAACAGTCAGTATTTTCAAAATGGTTCTTTCTAATGGAACAGAAACTCCCATTGGACTTGCTAAAGCTCTCAAATGTCTTATCACCTCATTTCTAGAATGTTATCCTAAAATATCTTTAAATGTTAATTACTTTTTGTACTTCAACCAACATTATCCATGTTTGCATGTGCTCCATATTCTGAGACTGAATATGACAAAACCATGGAGCTTTCACGTGCTGTTTCAGAGAATTTCTTGAATAACATTTCATTCGTGGCTGACGAAACAGCAACAACTCTAATCCCAGAAACATGACCGCAGTAGCAGTTATTTACAGATCCGTTGCTTTATTTATTTTAAATGGTTATATTTGTTGTTTATTGTTGATGAAATGTCACTGTTTTTCTTTTTGATTATGCTAAAACCGAGGTATCTGATCGGTCAGTTTATAACTGGAATAACTTGCACTACAGCAAAAATATGACCCAAAAAAACTGGATTAGTAAGAACATATTAAAAAGAAAAGTGTCATAGCTAGAAAGTCTGAACAATAGCTGCTTTTATGTCTATAGAAGTCTATGGAGAATTCTTGGAGGCATCTCTTGAAACATCCGGAGCCCTGTCTAACCAAATCAAACCCTGGCGGCCGAAGTGAGCTGGTTTGAATGCAACCTTTGACTGCTTTCAGATGTGGATAAAATGAGCCGTTAGTGCTGATAAATGTCACACAACAGAGCTATAAAGAAAAACACTTTTCCAACTGGATGATTCTTCTTGTTTGAGCATAAAATGTTTTTTTAACATGGATTTCCTGACAATGTTTCATCCTGTTACAATTTAGGCGTAGCCTTACTCCTTAAGTCATTGTTTCTTTTTATTAAGTGTTGGAAGTTCCTTTGACTAAAAGCGTGACAATTATAAGACTCTTGGTAAAATGCATCTTTGTCTTCAGAGTTAAATTTTACTTGTGCTGAATTTTTCAATCAAGCTGTCCAGGGTGAACCCCGCCTTCACCCAATGCTGCAGAGATAGGCTCAAGCAACCCCAGGACCCTGAAGGGGCATGGATGGATGGGTATTATCCAATCAAAAGACAACCATTGTTGAGCTTTAGTTTAGGCTCAGCTCATGAGCCAAATTATGGAAAATTGTTTCAAAATAAATACAGGATTTTCACCCTGCAACAAAGAGTGGAAAAGGTCGCTTCTGCTGATGGCAATAATTACATATAAGACTCTTTACAATCACTGACTGGTTGTGCTTTCTATTGCTCCTTTGTCATTCACAAAGCCCCTTTCAGAATTAGAATAAAAGTCAGACGTAACCTGACATTTTTCAAAGTGACTTTACAGGAAAATGTTTTGCATCATTTTTATCTTAAAGTGAAAGAGAAGAAGTGCCAGATGGACACAGGAATGTAACTCCATTTTCTTGCACATGAGGATAAAACTGTTCCACCATTTGAATGTTAATTTTTGTCAAAATCACCATTTGAATGTTAATTTTTGTCAAAATCACTTCGGCTTTCTGTAAAAACTTCAGTTTTTATTGACATTTTTTTCCACTGGAAAAGAAAAACATGTATCTGAAGTCCTTAATATTAAAGCCCTCATGCTAGCCTAACTCCCTTGTATTCCTCTGACCTTTCCACCCACCTTTCACCGAAGGTGCCGGTTTTCTAAACAATACACCTCACTGGCCAATGAAAAAAACAAAGGAGAAGACATGGAAAGAGGCAGAGAGGAGAATGAGCCATGCTGAACTCAAAGTAGGAGATTCTAGCAGAAGAGATGGGGAAGAATGGTGTGGAATGATAGGAAAGAGCAGGTCAGCTCCGGTGGCAGCGGTGTGGAAGTGTCTGTGGAGCGTTGCTGATGTGATGGCATGATGATGATGGTGTTTATGATTCACCGCTGATAGGAAATCAGAGAGAAGAACGTATTATTATCACACAGCTCAATTACACTGCAATTTCTCCCTGGCTGCGACAGCCTCTGCAGGGCTTCTCATGAGGCTGATTTGAAGGCCTGCAGAGGCTGACAAACAGCAAACGACTCTGCTTTGTTCTTACTCAGATGGCAGTTGA
The DNA here is from genome assembly GCA_036245035.1 of Adrianichthys oophorus. Classification (NCBI taxonomy): domain Eukaryota; kingdom Metazoa; phylum Chordata; class Actinopteri; order Beloniformes; family Adrianichthyidae; genus Adrianichthys; species Adrianichthys oophorus. Next base: position 2,602,841 of record BSAI01000009.1, on the reverse strand, counting down.
AGATGAGGCGGAGGAAGAGGGTGAGGAAGCTATGGAGGCGTGCAAACGCAGCAAAGGTAATGCCTCTGCGAAGGCCTCATGAGCAGCGAACAGGCAGGCAGGAAGGGCAGACAGGATTTAAATGTGGTGGTGATGGAGAAAACACCTGCTCAGTAATGAGAAGCAGATCTCCGGCTGCTCCGAACATGAATACTGACGAGCTGCTGTTCAGCTGCTGAGTAGAGACTTAATGGTTTCATCCTCTCTCGCAGAGCTTGAGGTCTACAGGTCTTTGTGTGCGTGAGAGAAAGATGCCTTGTTTTTTTTATTCCTAAAAGTTGCATGCATGTTTTGGCTGTGCGCCTGCAATCCTGGCTATTTTGTGACCCGAGGCTGTGGGTGATGAAGGGTTACAGATGTTTTAATGTTTTACAGAGCAATCGCCACAACTCTAATATGTCCCACAAAAATGAAATGAAACCAAGAACATTTCAAAAATGATGCCAGCGGTGAATTACTAAACATGAAGCCACACAAAAATGTCACTTCAACAAATCCATCATCATTGTCGAAAAATATAGTCAAAAACAAAAGTTTTATGAAAGAATGTTAACTGTGAATGCATTTGGGGTCGTGTACACACACAAAAAACAAATTTTGGAAGCATTTTTTTCAAAAAAATTTTTACCAGGAAAGTGCAGCATGTTTTCTCCACAGGCCTGGCATTTCCTCTCCTTAGTTCTCTTCATTGCTTTCACAGTGATTTGAACCGCAACAGAGTTCATCTGCAAGTGAGCAGGCCTTCATTCCCAAGAGGAATTCTGTTGTTTGGTTCAAACCCGAGTTCAGGTGAGCTTTCACACCTGCAGAACCATGAGGACCATGAGGAAACCAGCTCTGTGAGGATCAAAGCAGCAAACAGTGAATCAAACTCAACGTGTAGACATCTGAGAATTTGGAGAATCTGAAACAAAACTTTGAGAAAAGTTGTTGAGAGCTCTTTTAGAAAAAGTGCATGAGGGTAAAGTTGCAAAAGAAGCTCCCTACAGGAGGTGGGCATGGCGTGGAGACACGGGTGGAGTGAGGCATTTAAATGAGGAGCAAAGAATGTGTGGCCATTATTACAGAACTAGGGGAGAGCATAGTGTCTCTTCGGAGCTTCATGGGTTGGTATGGTGAGCAAAAGCAGGGGCCATGGGGCCAAAGCGCCTGATCACAGCGCACATTTGCGTCACTCAAACGCGCTCCTCCACTTCAGCCGGGCTTCAAGGCTTCTGTCATTGAGGTATTTAATCCAGATGTAATTAAAGATTATCGATGCAGGAAGAATGGATCTATCAAAGTAATTAACTGCCCCAGCTGATTCACATAAAGTTTTTAACGGAAACAGAGAATGGGGATTATTCCATTAGACAGCACTCTTTGTGTTAAATCACACCTCCTATTAAATCATGAAAGAAAAAGCTTGAAAAACCTTAGAAACCTGCTGTATTTTCAATCTGGGAATTCTCGCCTTGCACACGTTACTTTTGTCTTCTTTCCTCTTTCTCGTCTCATTTTCTCTACCCATCACTGAGACGGGGTTTTCAGGCTGCTGGCATTCAGCTGCGATGGTGAGACGAAGAAAAACCGAGGAGGAGGAAGAGGAAGCAAAGCACTGCTGTCAGTTTCTCCCTCTTTGCTCAACAGTACTGGAAGGACAAAAGCTTTCCCTGACAGGCCGGATCGCCCTTATCTGCTCTCAGCCGACGTGCTTTTACCCTGTGGCTCCAGCATCCATGTACTTTTGCTCGTCTTTTTCCCCCTCCCCAGCTGCTCAGAATAATGCGAAACAAGAGATTAATGTAAGATCTGCTCTAGGAGGAAGCGCTCATGGTGCTGGGTGTCATTAGCTTTCGTGGGTGTGATGACACGTTTAAGTGCATTTGCATTTTACACAGAAATCAGCGCCGCACATGTCAGTGGAGCAGTGCTGAGGCGGGACTGAAGCGAGGCGCGAGCAGTCAAGCTTTTCTTCCATGAGATGTGACCATTACGGCTGAAAGATCAGCACACTCCACACTGTCTAATGATCCTTCACTGACGGCTCTTCGTGCTGAGGGCTGCAGGGGATACATCAAAGATGTTAGATATGCATTCACACTGTGATCTAGGCAGAAAGATCAGCAACTCTGAGGATGTGTTACCACCACTTCAGGCATCCACAATGGCTCATCACATCCAAAATCCCAGCCTCACAGCCAACACCAGAAGAAGAAACTTTCCTTTTTTGTTCAAAAAAATCCAATAAATAATGAAATTAACTCCATGCAAACAGTGGAACATGAAGATCGGATTTTACTGAGAAGTTCCAGCTTCATTTCAGTCCTGCGTGAGATGAAAACAAAGGATTTCACAAAGCATGAACAACAGGAAATTTCCCGACACCAAACAAAGGCAATGCATCAAATGTTTCCTGACTGCTGTGATGGATTTACTGGCAGTAAATTATTGTCATGACATAATGCATTCAGGCACCATCATCACTGTAACTCAAAATTCTTTGTCTCCACTAAAGAAAAATGGGAAATTCTGATATTATTTAAATACCTTAATTCAAAATGTATATAAACAGGCAGAGCTGCAGAAAAATCCGTTTAATATGTAATTTAAGTAGCAATGCTGACACGGACACCTCATCTTTTCATTCCCAGTCAGCTGTGTTGCTGGTCGTTAATAAAATGTGTTAAACTGGAACGGAAAGCCGAGCTTTCAGCTTTCAAGCTTTTTGCTGGTGGAGCCTTCTGTTCTCAGACAGACTTAAATGTCACTGGGTGATTTTTATGTGTATTGTGTACCTGTGTGTAGGGGCCGGCCTTTTGTTTCACCCTGGTTGTCTTAACAGTGACCTCGAGAGTGCTTAACTTAACTGGGCACATGCCAACCTGCTGATGGGCCACAGGGCTGGTTTGGACTATTTGAAAGAATGACCAGCAGGACTTAAGAGAGACATGTTCAGGCACACCATAGTGGCAGGCAAGAAGCAGCACGCTGACCAATCAGATGCCTCCACGAAAGTATCTCTCAGCATCATCTGTGTCTTCCATGCATTGTAAAAAAGATTTAGGCTACAGTCAGTACTCCCATGAAGACCTGTCTGCTCTTCGTCACTCTTAAATGTAGTCATGGTTGTATTCACAGCCTGTTACAATCTGTTCCCTCTCTCAGCAGGTTTTAGTTTGTTTTAGTGTCTGTCTGTCTCTTTCTTGTCCTCCCTGACCCTGGGAGGTCAATGGTCATCTTTGCTGAGTCTGAACATTTTTCCTGTTCTGGACGTTTCTTCCTCCGTGTTCTGTTGGGGTCATTGAAGAACTGCTAAGTCAAAAACTGAAAACTAAAAGGAAAACATTACAGTTCAGAACAGGACAGTGAAACGTCGTTTTTGTACCTTCAGGGCAGTTTAATGTGAGTGAAACCACTGATGAATTCAAGATCCTTGTCTCACAGTAGTTGGTGCCAGTGTGCGTTCATAAAAACAGGGAGCCTTTTTTAAAGGGATTTTTCTGAAAGCATGGAGCAGCATGGGAGTTCACCTTTCAGCCTGATAACCCCCCATATGTTGACAGTCTAGTTCAACTGAATGATTTGTGGCTGAGTGTGTGTCTGTGTGCGACCTTTCAGCCTTACTCTCAATATCAACATGGATACCCGACTCCAGAAAACTAATTAAGGCTCAAACCCGGCGCCGACTATAACCAGCCATCTCCCCCTCTGTTTCTGAAGGCTGTCTGCTAAGCCTCTTACCTGTGGGATTATGGGCATAGCAGGGTATTGTGTAGCTTCATTCATCTGGATGAGGTGTTAATAATGTGTTGGGGAATAAAACCATCTGCAGGAATATGTGTGGGGGTGTTGTGCAAGTCGGTGTGCACAGAGGGGGGCACTGTGAAGAATGATGCAGCACTGATTAGTGGTAATGACGAGCTCTGTCTGAACAGCCCTGACAGAGGACCAGCTCCGGTTTTTGAGTTTCCAGAGTTACAGATGAGGCGCCATGCTGAGCAGAAAGGAACGACAGGCACCTGTTCCCAAATGCACGTCACTCCCAGAAGCTGAACGGGGGAAAGATCAACCCAACATTGAGCGGACTAAAGACCAGGACTCACACACCTGGAACATTTATTAGAGATTGTGATTCAATACAGGCCACAGCTCTACCACATTTGATGCTGCGGTTATTGATGGGGATGATGTGGAGAAGACTCAAGCATCTCACCATCTTTCATTTTTACTGTCTGCTTTTGTCTTGCAGCTATGGAGCTTTTCCTTCTTTTCTTGTTTGTAAAGTTCCACACCTTTCTTCAACAGCATCAGTACCACCTCAGTTCAGGAGTTTAGTCTCTCTGCATTGCTTAAGTGTGTTGTCAGACTAAAAAAGTCAGTTGGTCTGGATCGAGTCTGCATCATTTGGGCTGGATCTAGTCCTAAAGCTTGCGCTTGAGACTGTATTTCTGTTCCAAACCAAAGCTTGTAAACAAAACCACATGACTTCTTGTAGTTTTTCCAGGTCTATTAATTTGGGTTTTTCTTTAGCGCCCTATCAATTCGAGCTTTCTGGTTTCTTTTCCTGCCAGCTTTGCAACTGTATTAAACCAGCTCAGCTCCTCTGAAAATTTGTCCTGATCCCTGAGTTTTATTCCAGACTGTTGCACACCCTGCTGCAAAGCTGGACTTTGAGCTCAGAAATCCTCAGGAATGATGCAGTGATCAGGAGACCTCACTTTTGACACACTTCATGCTTCAGCTGGATGCTTATTGGCAAGCATGTGATCTAAATGAGCCTGACCTTCTACAGAACCCCGACTGACAACATCAAGATAGAATTACGAGATGTCGAGGGTAGCACAAAGGAAAGCCGTTTGGACCAAAATTCAAAGAAATGATTCAGAGCAGCTAACGTCCTATTTTTAATGTTTGACCTGATCCTCTGAAGTACAACTGATGAGTAAGTGACATGATCTTAACAGAACGTCCCAGAGAAATGTTAGCTTAGAGATGCTTGGTTGAAGGGAGCCTGCTTTGAGCAGAGCGCTGGCTTAGGAAGTTTTTGCTCACTAAATTACATGTTTAGATTTTTTTTCTAACAGAATACTCTCAAATTCCCCATAAAATATTTATTTAGGCAACGGAAATGTGTTATTCTTTCTCATAATCTGTCCCCTTTCAGTAATGAAACATTTTTTGTTGCTGGTTTGATTTGAGGCTACGCGGGGGGCATCCTGACAGCTGAAAAGACTGACATGAAGAAGCAGGACAAGGGAGCGAAGGGAGCGGAGATGAGTGTAATTACAGACAACAGAATACAGCTAAACACGTGTTCTGGGCTTCACAGGGGCACTGGGAACCAAATATGCAAAGAATATGATTAATTGGTTGAAATGAGGTTTTTAGGACCCTGGGTGCCTGTGTTTGTTTAAAAATAACTTACTTGAGAAATGTAATGCCAGTAAACCTGTTCTTATTTGTATGATTTTCTGTTTCTCTTTTCAGATAAAAAGTCAGAATGCAAGATTAAGAATGTATTCAGATTATAAAAGGTCTGGTTGGTCCGGATCAAGTCTGCTTAATTTGGTCCGGATTGAGTGCTGAACCTTGTGTTTAGTCTGGATTCAGACAACCGTTAAGCGGCCTTTCCTGTTTCGAACCAAAGCTTGTAAACAAAAACACATGACCAAAGATTTCTTCAATCATTGGCCAGGATTTACAACGGCTGGGCTAAGCAACTAGAGGGAAACATTTTGGAAGTCCTGTGCTTTACAGTCCTTGTCGGATTGTCGCTGACCAATTTTCCACATCTGTATCAAGGTCACAAATAATTCCCACTGCTACTTTGGTACAGCCAAGGCATGCTGCAAGACGGTAATTGATAATTGAGGAGACAAGAACTAAAAGGTACGCTGATAAGAGTTTATAACATAGAGATTGTTGGGAAAACAGTGTCAGAAGCAATGTGTATCAAAAGTTGTTTTAATGAGCCTTCATTCATCCAAACATATTCCAGTGAGTTGCTGTGTCTCATCATTGTGGTGTTATAGCCTTGTTTTTAACCCTGGATAACCCACGGAGTCAAATTTAGCCCTCGTTTTTCTTTTTTTAATTAATTTTTTTGTATAGATTTTTTCTATTTTTGTCTGCTGTTAACTGTTGCTTCCCAAAATGAACAAAAAAGTTGTTTATTTAACTTTGAAAGCCCTGAAGAAAATCATTGGTGGTTCAATTTAAGTGAGCCAAATGTGTCCAGTCTGAACACTCCCTAAAATGCCGACATGAAGGCTTACGTTAGAACAGCAGCAACCATTGAAAATTACTGGATCAAAATACGTTTAAAAATGAAACTGAGATGTTATTCTATGTTCTGTCTGCTCAGGTTAACATAAAAGGGCATAGCTTTTTTGTCAGTAAAATCTGACATGAATGAAAAATCTCCTTTACAACACAGAGTTGATGAAGACCTACCACTGAAACGAGATTGTCACGTGATCCCGATCGGATAAAAACTTGTTTGGAGTTTTCTTTTTTCACTTCATTGTCACTTTGTACAAACGAGCTGCTTTCAGGCTCACTGTGCTGTTGCTCTCCCAAACCTCCCCTTCTCTTAAAAGAGCACTTCAAGTCTGCTGACCTTGAAAACAAATGATTTCCTGAGTCTGTTGGCGCTAAACTCAAGCAGTGAATGGAGAGGATGACTGCTGCTGCCAGTGGTGGAGAAGAGAAGCTTTTTATCAGCAGTCATCAAATCATCTGGCAGCAGGAGCGGAACAGAGTTCTTTTCTCCACTATTTTCGTCACAAATCCCAGCTAAGAACCAAACATTGGTTGTTGCTGCAACATTTTGCAACACAAAAACTGCTAGATTTTCAAGTGCATGCAGGAGAGGAAGACTTAATTAAGGAGTGTTAAATACCAGTCCTGGAGGGTCTTTTGAAACTTGCTTTTATTAAATGTTTACTGCTAAGAAGCTGCGTGTAAGGACAGTTCATTGGTAAACAAGCAGGATAGCCATCCTGGAAGACTTCAGGTAGACTCCTGTGCTGCAGAGAGTCAAGCAACTAGAACTCCATATTTGGGTCTGTGGGTCTGTCTGCAAGGCATTTTACGGAATATTAACCAGCATCCCTGCCATTTTTTCTTGTTTGCAAAATGTAGATTTGAAAACAGCTTTGGGTCACCACAACAGCTGGGGGAAAATATAAAAGGAAATATCAATAAATCATCAGCCATAAAGGGTGAGGAATCTAGATAATCAGAGTAGGGTTTTGTTTTTAATGCAGTCAAGACAGAGAAGAAAGGCCACAACTTTAGAAATATTAGTCAAAAGGCAGCTCTTCTGATGCTTGCAGAGCAAAGACTCTGCACCTCAATAAAACAAAATTAAATTAAGTTCTTTTGAATTAAGTTAATTTCTTTTTTAAAGGAGTTGAATTGAAATGACTAATTTAGTCATCCCCAACCTTCCCTGGCTAACAAAATGAACAATGTAGGTGGAGCTCCAGGTGAAAGACCCACTCCAGTGAAAATGGGGACATGTATAAAATAATTTAGGACTAAAACTGCATTTCTGAGTATGTTTTATTCCAATTGTGATGAATCAGGAGCGAATGAAGATTAGCAGTTTGAAAAAGCTCAGGTTTGTGACGCAGCAAATACCATAGGTGGGGCAAAGTCCCTTCTTCATTACAATTCTAATGCATCCACTTGCAGACAAATAAATCTATTAATGTCTTCATTTTCCTTTTCTGGCTCAAGATTGTACAGCTGGATAGCTCTGATATCGCTCGTCTTTTTTTTTTTTTTTTGCTACACTAATGTTAGCTTGGGGTTGTGAAGTGCTATAAGCTAGCAGGAGAGAATGTAAACAAAGGAACGAACCATCAACAATCCTGCTCACAACCCAGAGGCAAATTTCTAATGATCTCCTGCTGCTCTGCAGAAAATAAATAAATAAATAAATAGGCTAAAAACTGCATAATCATAATTAATTAAGATCACTGGAAACTATTTCTACAATAGATAAAAAATATAGTTGGAGTGGGACTTTAAACCCTCAGTTACTTTGCTCCCAGCTATCCAGTTACCCTAATAAATATAGTATGGTAATGCTACTGGCAGCCTCTCATCTCTTTAGTAAGAGTTAATATAATTGACTCAACTAAGCGTGTCCGACTGCATGCTTTCTGTATGCAGGTGTAGCTTCTAATGTTGTGGCTGCACGGCCGCTCCCCAGAAAGAGAAGACTTCTGCGCTGAACAGATGGCAGGCATGCAGCACTGCAGATGCCTGCAGAACACGGAGCACCTGTGTTTACCATGCAAGGTTTGTGCTGCTGCGCTTCAGCTGCCATGGTAACCAAAACTACAGGCAACATGAGGAGCAGCTGGAGGTAAAACACGGAAATCCAAGGATCTCAGACCTGATCAAACTACCTCCGTTTTTCTCTTAAAGAATGCTGGAGATGGAAACAAACGTTCCCGCTGCACACAAACGAACATTATGAGGATATAGCTGTGGAAGAGGCTCATTTAACAAAGAGAAACGACAAACAGAATCCACTGAAATCCACTGACTGACTATTCAAAACTACACTTCTGTTGGAAAACCAAAGTTATCTTTCAGTTTGGGGAGGCATTGCCTTGAAATGTGAAACTGACATAATCCATTCAGATAATTTGATTCACAGAATAAAATTCAACCAACTTCTTTATTAGTAACTTCTTTCAATGTTCAACAACTTTAACCCATTTATTCCCAAATTTTTCCCAGAAATAAAAATATTCAAATCATGTGTCATTACTATCCCTTTGACACAATCAATCACAACTTTTAGATATTTCCATGGACGTGTGTGTGAAAAAGTGTGTTTTATGTTCGGTCACAATAGTGACCGGTGGGATACTGTGTTGTATCAACCACTGTATAGACAGAATATGGGTACGTTTGACCAGTGCAGTGTGTTTCCGTGTGTGTGTGGAGATATGTGCGTGTGTGTGTGTGGGAAGGGGTGTCTAGATGTGTCATGTGTGTGTGTGCGCGTGTGTGTGTAACATTTGGTAAATTCAGGTAGCAGCAGAAAATAAGGTAGAGCAGTTAACCTAAATGAATTAGCATTTAGATCCAATGGTTAATCCCACCGGTCACTGTTGTTACCAGTGACGTGCTTGTGAGTTCCATGATCACATTAAGCAAAGTTGAGTAATTGCAAATGCAAATATCAATACTAGACACCTTAAACAGGATGTTTACCAACATTCTGTGTCCTATCTTAATGTTAACATACTTTTCCAACTTGTTCTTTGAGACCTTTCTCACTATCATCCTCTTCTCTTGGCTCAAACAGGAAGTGAACAGCTCTGGTCATGTGACATTTTACAGTACACATGTGACACTGCATTTACTTCATTGAGGCCTTTAATTGTTTCAATATATGCTGAAAATGCATAGATGGATCATTCAGTAAGATTTTTATAGCCTTAGAAATGAAACATTTTTTTACGGCCACAATTGTGACTGGTGTGATTACTTGGGTTAATATGGGTCCTTAGTTTTGTAAATATCGATGACTGTACTTCCCTCTGATGAAAAGAAATATGATCACTATGGCGCATAATTTTCTCAAAACATGTTTAGAATCACTCAATGTTTCTCCATGTTTAGTGTTGAGTGGAACTGTGTTCTTTTTTCGAACATCAACAGACACTGGAGTAGAAAAAAAAGGTTGCGATGAAGACCGTGGCTTTGCCCCAGAAGCCTTCCTGTGTCTTTCTGTCCTGGCGCGGCTGCAGCAAGGACTCCACACTGACATCAAAACGCACGCTTTATGGGATCAACGCGGTGATGTACACTAACATGACAGAGTTGCATCCTGATGCTGATGAAGTGCCTTTGAGTTGCAGGAAGACATGCGGTGTGATGAATACAAACTGCTCTTCAACATCAAAGCGTCTCGAGTCCCTTTCAAGTCTCAGGTGCACGCTTCCCCTCGTGGATCAGGATACGTTCCCACCTCTCTCTGACTAATGACACTTAAAAAAGGAGGCTCTGCGTGTGCAGATCCACTGAATGCTCAGATGGGAAGGCAGCATTTTATTTTTTCCTTCATTAAAGCTTTCACAGAATAATCCTTTATCGGTGTTAGAGTGGGCCATTTGAATCTGAAATCACACGATGCATCTTCAGACCGTCTCTGGCCTGTAATTATTCATGTTCAAATGTCTGTTTAAAGCAGAAAAGCTCACACTCGGAGACAATTTATTTTGGAGAGACAATTTGACTGCCTATTACCAACACAAAGGTGGCTTTGATGAAACACAAAAACCAGAGGCCCATGTGTGAATTTGAGCCGCAACAAAACAGCTGGAACGAACGTGAGGCGTAAGGAAGGTGGGAAATGTAAAGAGAAGTGGGCAGGAAGTAAAACTGCTTTAAGTGACATATTTGAATCATACAGGCTTGATCTGACACTGCTAGAATGAGGAAACAGGAATTCAAACTACTATTATGACTAAGATGGTAAGGAAAGATGTTTTAAAGTAGATCCATAAAAAAAGTCTCAATAAATCTCCTTAATATCATATTTCTCAATATTTCTTCAGTAATAAAAGGATAAATTAACACAAGCCCAATTTTGCATCTTCCTTTTTTATTTATATTTTTGTTTTATTTTATCAATTCAAAAATGCACAAAACCCTTAATGTTTATGTGTGTTTTCAGACTGGAAAAGTCTGTTGGTCCAGACCGAGTCAGTTTAATTGAGATTGAGTCCTGAAACTTTTGTTTGGTCTGTATTCAGACTGTCTTTCAGCCAGACTTTTCTGTTTCAAACCAAAGCTTGTAAACAAAAGCATGTCACTAAAGATTTGTTCAGTCATTGGCCAGGAATTACGAGTGCAGGGCAAAGCAACAAGAGAAAGAATAATCGATTACTACGCTTTGCAATTCTTCGCGAAATAGTTCATTTATTCAAACTTTATCTTTCTCTGACCAAATAAGAATGCCTGTTTTAAGGTCAGGTACTATACTTTTTACTGTTACTTTGATACGATGGAGGCATGCTGCAAGACAGTTACTGAGGAGATGACAGCTAAGAGAGTATGCTGATAAGTGTTTATGACATACAGACCGTCAGGAAAGCAGTTTGAGAACCTATGTGTATCATGTTAAAAGTTGCTTTATGAGTTTATATTCATCCAAACACATTTCAATGAGTTGCTGTGTCTCCTCGTTTCTCCATGTTTTCCATGGCTCATCGGTTGCTTCTCTCCTGCTCTGTTAATGTGGTATCTAAACAGAGTAGGAAGCAACAATGAGATGTCCGGCTGTGGTGACTGTTGTAATCCAGTTGTTCCACTCCGAGAATTTAGTCTATTCAACTGAGGAAACCAGAGCTCAGTCCAACTGGAACTGGAAGTCCAACTTTCTGGTTTAGCTCTCTCTTCACCACGACTGACCGGTACAGCGACCGCATGACGGTGGACGCAGCACCAATCCGCCTGTCGATCTCACGCTCCGATCTTCCCTCACTCGTGAACAAGACCCCAAGATACTTAAACTCCTCCACTTGGGGAAGGAGCACTCCACCCACCCAGAGAGGGCAAAGACATGTTAAAGAGACAAAAGGTTTTAATTTGAAAGGGAATTTGAACATCAAGCCTTAGGCTGCATTCACACCAGCCGTGTGTGGTGCGTCCAAAAACGTGCTGTACACGGTTCCATGAACACGCATTCAGCACGTGGTGTTCACACTGGACACGCAGGGAGCGGAAGGGATGGGGATTCTTCTTCTTTTGTTTTTGCATTGTTTATTTGCGCTCGTCCCCCAGCTAAAGTGGGATCAAGCTTGACGTGAAATGTCAAAGAGGTGCAAATCCTACAAATCTTGCCTTTTGAATTCACAACTCTGTTTCTTTAAATGTACGTCTTGGTGTCATGTAATTCCAGCCGTGCACAAACAGCAATTATTTGTTTCTTCTTTGTCATCAACAATTGGTACGCTCGTGTTTTGAAAAGAACGCTTCTCACACATCACTTCATAATCTGAGTTCCTGATTGGTCACATTGCCATCATTAAGCGTGTACAAGTTCAAACATGTCGTTGTTTATTGAAATATTTAGCTGTTATCTTAACTTGTAGCTGTTTATCTAGACATGAGGTTGTTTATTAGACATATACTTGTTATTCAACCATGTAGTCATAGAATAATTAAGCTCATTTTTCTTTAATAGTTCTAGCACATCACCTATCCGTCCGGGGTTGAGGATCCCTCCTTCATGTGGGCAACCTTGAGGTTTCTTATTTTTTTCCCCCAAAAAGAGATAGAGTTTTTTTATGAGTTTCTCCTCACCGAAAAGGAGGGTGTAAGGGCAGAGATGTTTGTTTAGCCTAGTCTCTTTTAACAACCAGCTATTGTTTACATTTCCATGTTTGACTTTTTGTTCTTGCAAATACCGATGTAAGCCTAATGAGACGGCTATAGCTGTGACACTGGGCTATATATATAAAATGAATTGAATTAAAAGTTCAACCGGCTAAACTTTCAGTGTGCGTTCAATAAACGCCCAATTTATAAGTAGATCCTGCAACTGGACCTAAAAAAGTTGCATAGTGACATGTGTTCTATGTCGATGAACATCGTCATTTATCCAGGTGACGTTGTCTTGAGGTTGAGTCATGGAAGCTGGTCCTAAAATCTTCTTTCCTTTCAAGAATAAAGATTTGAAGTCCAGAAGCCATAACTCAACCTACAGACTGCAAACTGCCTTATAAACTTTGGCCATTATACAGTTTCAGTTTCAACTGCTGTGCATCACAAAGAGCTGTAAAGCAAACTTCATGTTTGCACTTTCCTCTTGCTGTTACTGACTATGTCTTTTGCCTGTTGTTGTCTACTGGGAAAATATTTCTATGGAAATTATTGTGAAACAATTTCAGCTTTAAATACAAGGCGTTTTTTTCTTGATTGTGAATATTCATTTTGGAAAAGAAAACAAAAAACAAAAACGTTTTGCTATCTTTATTCACAGTTGAATTAATGTATTTGTGAAATCTCAATAAACACTTCTGAGCATACTTTTTTTTTTTATTTCTCCCAGTGTGTATTGAGTTTGACACCCCTGACTTTAACTCAGAATCCATTTTCTCCTAATTGGGCTGATTGTTAAATCAATTCCTTACAATGTCAGCTAACATGTTAAAGTTTCCAACAGCAAAACAGTAAACACTGCAGAGTCCTGGAAAAGCTGAACATGCTGAGAAAACACAGGATGAAGAAGGAAATGTGTCTGAACCAGAAAGTCAAAGCGCTGTATGAATGCCTTCCATTCAAGAGCCTCTTCAGCAAAAAAAAAAAAAAAAGTGTGAAAACAAACACAAATAAAAAAACTGAACAGACAATGACTACATCTATGACTGCTGGTGCTTTTTTAACAGTGACTCTGACACAACAGTTGGAGATCTTTACTCCGACTTTACTCCGAAGTTAATTGACATTTTAAAAGTGGAAAAATCGAAGAGTACATATATTTAAGTCACTGTATGAGTGTGTCAGTTTGTCTAATAATTTTCTTCCCTGCAGGAAAAATCTGTATGCCAACACATTTTTCCACAATGATGCATCTGCCTAAAAAAAAGTAACTTAAACTGAAAGGGTCGGTGAAGGTTCTAGTCCTCATTACAAGAGAAAAGGTGTTTCACTCTGGTTGTAACCTGGAGGATACAAATGTGGACCATATCCTGCACCACTTCTACTGATGAAGATTCCATCCACTTGCTGTGATTCAACTTAAAGTTAACCGAAACAAATATCTTTGAAAGGAAAAACTGTTTTGGATTATTTGAAGACAGCCAGGTACAAAGAACAGGTCCAGCATATTGTTGCTTCTGTTGAACGAGTAACTGTAACTAATATGGTCATTTTTATGCAAATGCTAATTCTGGTACTTTGTGACTGTCAGATATCTTTTTACTGTAAAGAAAATATGGCAAACGGCACATCTAACAAAGTTTTTAAACCATAGTTTGTGCCTGAGGTGAAGCATCATGATGAACACGTCACAGGGTGGTTAGAAAAGCAGATGGCCTGTGCTGTCATTGGAAAGCCTTTGGAAAACTTGTGGAATGGAAAACACTGACAGTCCGGGTAATGTTGCATGTGCAACCATTATTAAGGGGAAAGTCTTTACAGCATCCGCCAGGCACAGGGGCTCGGGATCACGCTGGAGAGAATCCTGAAGACCAGATGTGTTCGTGCTTTCAAAGCTTTACTTGTTTCTGCATCCACACAAAGACAGGAGCCTGCAGGACACTTTGCTGCAGCAGCTCTCTTCATGAACCGATGTGAAAAATGAGATAAAGAAATGCCGGATCAAAGTCCAACAGGTGGAGAAGCCAAACCTCTGCAGCCATGGAGGGAAACAACAGGAGACCAGCAGCAATGACAGCTGGAGCTGCTCCCTGCTGGGGACACATCCAAACCAGAACACTCCCGTCCACCGCAGGTGATCATACACAGGTTCCCCTCCTGTCGCACTCCTGCCTCAATCTATTCCGGATCAAAGCTTTGCTCTCCCACTGTCAGACTAGTGACCTTGTGCAGCAGCAGTTATGCGTCACCCTCAGGCTGGACAAGGCTGCCTTGTCAAGTTATACACACCCACACACGCACACACACACACATACAATGCCCATAAGGAAAGGGAAAATGAAAAAAAAATCCACTGATTGAGTAGTGGTGGGAATGTGGCCGGCGGCTATGAGATGAGTTTGCAGAGTTTGGGTGCAGCAGAGCTGCACAGTGAGTTGACAGTCTGACAGGCAGGCAGCAGACGAGCTGGATGGCTGGTTGACTGACTGTCATACGGGCTGGGAGCAGAGCCCCGAGGCGCTCGATGAAGGCCGCTTGCAAAGCATGGATCCTCATAGCAAATTTATGGTGAAATGCATTTGGACAAATGGCTCCTGATGCAGCATGAAAAGCTTCTGACATGAACAATGTATGGTTCCTGTTATGCAATTTATGTGCAATAACGTAGTAGCAGGAGCACTAATGAGCAGTAATGTTCCTTCAACAGAATCATGGGAAGCAAAGGTTGATCTATCAAAAACCGACCTCCACGCAGGAGCAAAACTAAACCTGTTCAGACTGGAAAATTCTGTTGGTCCAGACCGAGTCCCTTAATTTGGTCTGGATTGAGTCCTGAACTTTGCATTTGGTCTGAATTCAGACTGACATTTCTGGAGCTTGCAGCTATGGTGGCTGTTCTGCTCCGAGTACAGAGCTTAAGACTTAGGAAAGTCAGAGCAAACCGGAGCTTGGAGACGAACCGAGACCACTTCGAAAGATGGCTCTGAGAGCAGGTCCTGGTTCCAGACCAGGGTCCGCTTGGGTGCACCTTGACTAAAAAATCGTTCCAGATTATTGAGGGAAATGAAATCTGGTTCACTTTAATTGAACCAGATGGGTCCAGTCTGAATTCTCAGTGAACTCACATTGTTTCACCACAGGACTGAAACTGACAAATGACTTGAATGTAACCTGCCCTTGGTGTGACTTTGTTATGCACAGATGCAGGAAGGCAGGCGAAGGTGAAGTTCCATAACTTCCAGCTCTCTGACACCAGAGCAGCTCCATGAGGACACACTGCTGCATGCCCTCCAACTGGGTCCAACTTCTTCATGGCAGCAAAAAGAGACCGAAGAGAATGAAATTCCAGACTCCAGAATGAGAAAATGATTCTCTTTCTGTGAGCGTCTCATGCAGCTGCGCAGAGCAGCGTTTGGATTTCTGCAAAAGCAGATGATCTGCTCTGAATGGAAACGCGTTCATATTCCAGCGGCGTTTTTTCACACTCTTCGGTGCGGCGCATCCATCAGCGCAGCTCTGCTCATCAGATAATGCGCGGAGACGCGCAGATGCTGCTGACCTGAGCGTGACAGGCTGGGGTTCTAACCCCACGCAGCCCCTCTGCTCTCCAGGCACACTCACCCCTCCCCGACAGCTCTGAGTCCACATTTCACGCTCATGTTCGGCATTTATCGGTGTCCGTTCATCCAAACGGCGCCGTGAGGATGCTGGACTCCCCGCGCCGGAGCGGCAGACGCAGCAGCATCTAATCGTTTCCCCCGCAACCGAGCCTCCCAGCAGGGGGAAGCTGCGCTCGGAGGCCCCGCCGGGCGCTTGTCTCCTACAGCCAGGGATGTTGTGAGCTGCTCCATCCCCAGCTCCGTCCCAGCATCTCTGACGCGATCGCATCGGCGGCGCGGGGGTCTTACCAGCTGCTGTTTGTGTCGAGACGCCCCCCTCCCCGGAGAAGGGAGATGTTGGCCCGGCTGCCGCTGGACTCCGCGCTGGAAATGGTCGCTGCCAGCGGCTTTGTTGCCCGCGACCCGGTCCCTCTTCCCCCGCACGCTGGAGCCCGCGCTCTCCCGGTCCTCCCCGGAGTCCAGAGTGCTGAAGTTCCACACGATCAGGGTCTGCACCAGCAGCACCGTGAGCGCCGCGATCAACGCGGACCGGGACCGGCGGGCCAGCCTGCGCGCACACACGCCGCCGACCATCTTCACAGCAGACTGCGCGGAGCTGGAGGAGCGGCGGAGCCTCTGCGCAGCTCCACGGCGGATGAGTGGAAGTAGAGGGAGACAGAGGAGGTGAAGGAGGAGGAAGAGGAGGAGGAGAAGGAGGGAAGCTGGGCTTTAACGGTGGCGAGGCGAGGAGGAGCGCTGCGAAGGAGTGTCACAGGGCCACCATGTGGTCAAATAGCAGAAAGAAGGAGGATGCTTCCAGTTTCTTTACTCTGTTGAAAATACTCGCAATGTTACACGCACTAATGCTTTTACCACCTGATTTCTTTCACATTCGGATTTGAAAAAGACCAGACCGTGTTACTTGCCTGAGATCCATCCATCCATCCATCCATCCATCCATGTTCTTACCCCGCTACATCCCTTTTGGGGTGATGGGGAGCCTGACCCAACTACTGTTAGGGCAAACGTGGTGTACACTACTAAGTTAACTACTTACAAAAATGTTCTACTAGTTCACTAGTAAGGCTCCTGTAAAGCTCTCTAGTTAACTAGTGTGAGGTGCAGTTCATGTTGTTTTTAACATGATGATGATGTTGTGCTGTGAGCTCCAGTCACAGATTCTTATTGTTCAGCATCCTGTTTTAACTTTAATAGTGCATGTGGTTTAATATTTTGACTATGCATTTTCTTAGAACTTAAAACAACAAATAATTTGCATATTGATTGAGTTATTGATTGTGTTAAAGTGTTTTATTCTTTAAACTGAGATAATTCTTCTTCTTTAACATAATCTTCTGTATGTCTCTGATCACACTGCATAGCCGGCACACAGAAACACAATTCTCTTAATTTACTGTAGAATCAATATAAATGCTAAATAAAGGATATCTGTTGTCTTTTTATGAAGAGCTCTTCTGCGGTTGTACGCATGGCGTGAAAAGAAATTCAACAGAACAGAATCAATAACTGAGTAAAACTTCAACACTTTGTAACAGAATATGGTTGGAGCCTTGTTCGTCTCTGCAGCCTCCTTCAGATGTTACCTTGCTCCGTCTTGCCCATTCATGCTGAATCTGTTAAAAAATAAAAGAAGCTTCAGAACTCTACTTTGAAAGGGCCTATGTCTGCTCCAACATCTCCATCCGCCCAACATTACCCTGAGCATGCCAGAGCATGTGGGAGTCTCTTAAAAACACTTCCAAGCCCCTTCAAAGCTGAACCAAAAGTTGATTGAGCTGGGATCCAACAAGCTCAAATGAATATTCATACACTTCACTGTTGGAGGTTTGATTTTTTTTAGTTCGATTTTTTATGTTTTGTGCACAATCATTACGACTAGAAACTAATCTGAAAAAAATATGGCAAGAATTGGTTAATGTTCAAAATCTTCTTTTTTTGCTGTGACTGGACAGCAGAGAGTAAAAAAATGCCTTTTTGACAAACTGATTTCTTGTTTGTTTGTTTTTTTTTCATTGAAGGGCAACAAGACAACAACATGAGGAGGACAAAAATAAAGCTGCAGGATGCATCCAAACAACTAATGTTTTGCACATATCCCTGAGGATCGGAAAGCAAATTATACAATGTGGTGGCTGCTGAAGTACACAAATGGGAATGACTATTTTCAGCTTCACAATGTGGTTTTCATCTTCAGGGATGGTATGACTGACGCCGAGACAAAGCCCATGCAAAATCACAACTACAGTCTGAGTCCACGTAAAGAAATATGAGCGTCTGCGACTACAAGCTGCTAACCTTGTCACTCACTAACCACAAATGTAATTAGACATCCTTACTATTTTCAGGTTCACTTTTATACCTGCTCATTTACAACATAAAATGTCTATGTCTCTGAAAATAGAGGTGTTTGTTTCCTCTGTATTGGCGAATATAACTTTGTATGGCATTTTTTTAAATATATTTTTATATACAACAAATATAGACCAAAATGTTTTAAATTGCTGTAATGAAAACTGGAAGCCACTTCTGGAGGAATAAGTTGATAGTACAACTGATGAAAAGAAACAACTTTAACATATAAAACAGTAAGAAGGTTTTCACATCTGCGCTGGCTCATATGTCAATCACCTTCCCTGTCTTTCAGTTGCTGCTAAACTTTAGTGATTACAGGCCCATGCAGTTTTGAAAAACGCTCCTTTTTCATTGCATTTAGTAGAACCAGGTTTACTCTGCCTGGTAACAAAAATCAGGAACCAGGAACATTATAGTTTCCTCATTAGTGACATTTTTTTAAACATAGCTGAAAATGTGTCTGTGAATTCTATACAAGGTAGCTTTTTTTTTTTCAGTTGCCTTAAAATATTTGATAAACATGATTATGAGGATACATTTGTTCATGATACAATTTTATTAGTTTACTGCTAGAAAACTCTTTCTAAGAGCAAAAAAACGGCGCCATTTTCCCCTCACTTTTTATTCATAAACTTACATAATAAAACAATAATCTTTTACTTTGCTCTTTGGGGTCTGGATGGTAAAGGTGAAGGCTGAAATGGGACAGCGTGACAGCTGTTTATTATCTCCACCTCAACATCTAGTAGATCCTAATATGTAAAATATGTATGTATTTTGTGGTACAAGCTCTACATTCTGCATTGATGTACCTTAGGATCCAATCTTTCAGGAAAGCCTGTTAGTCATGAGAAAATCCAAGATTTTAAAATATTTATGGAATATACATTTAATAGCATTCTGTATGTATCCAAGTTTAAAGACTGGATTTTGTATACGAACAGCCCATGTTGTTGTGTCTGGGGTAAAAAGACAAAATATTTTTTACGTGTTTGGTCGCCATCTTTACAAACGGCTGCCATTTTGGATTTTTTTTTTGTGGCTAACATGCTTTTCAGAAAGAAGGGAGGTACATTCATGACAACTTTGGTGAGTTACAACTGTTGGGTTCAGTGGTGGCTCCCCCCCACCTGCCACTCAAAGAGACTCACATCTGAGAAGCATGGAGGGATTTTTGTGCCATTGTTCCAACACTCATTGTTTTAGCAAGTTAAACTTGAAAAACTTTGTGTGCTCAAAAAATTATTTTGCACTTGACAATGCTCTTGAAACTCAAAAACACATGCGATCAAAACAATTTTAACTCGAGAGAAAATTCTCTTTCTCCTGCGCTCCAAACATAGAAGGGCACCGCGTTACAAATGTGCCGCAGGAGCCAGCCAGTCACAGACATAGGCATGAAGGTTGATGCTGATTGGTCAGAAAATCTTCCAATCACGCCTATCAGTCTATGAGCTGAAGAAGAAAAGATAAGGGACTTTTGCTTTATAACTTTTAAAATGTCCTCACCGCTCTTCAAAGAAACAAATTGAAGAGAATAAGTGAAGCTGCTTATAATGAACAACAAAAACAGAGCATACTGTATATTTAAACTGCAGTAAATAAAGAAGTTGTTCAAAAAAAACACATTTTTAAAATGCAGCTGGGGTGTCATGAACATAACCATGTACATTTATTTAATGAATGTTTTATTAAAAGCATTGGCTTAACAGAACTTGACTGAGCGAGTGTGATGTCACTTATAGAAAACGGCATATTTCCGGCTCCAATAAAAGGAAGTCAATTCAGTCGCCATTTTTCTGCAATACGGACACCACCATTTGGAGCCAGACAATGACAGTAAGCAGTGATTGGTCCAAGTGGGTCAGAGTCGATGTTTGTATGACAACCAGTCAGGAGAGAGCTTGTTAGAAGTCCACACCCCTTCCAATGAAAACGAGCTTGGAAGAATCTGTCAATCAAATGTTTTGAAAGTTTGAGGTGGCTTTGGCGCCACGTGCTTTTATTTAAGCATTTGATTGTCCAGTTTATGACTTGAATACCTTAATAATAAAAAAAACGAACTTAGAAAAAATTGAGTCAGCAAAAACATGAACGGTTATTGTGACAAATGGAAAAACTGAGTAATAGTTGTTTATTTCTTAATAGAAGTCTATGGGATTTTGGCTTCTTGGAGCCAGCGGTACTTCCTGTTTGGAACGCAAGGGGGGAAGGATCAGTTATTCCAGTTCTCTGTATATAATGGGAATGATAAATGCAATAAAGAAAAAAGAAGAATAAAGTGAAGATTTTGAAAAATCCTAAAATTCAAACATGATTTGGAGGAAGACAGTGCAGCCATAAGATATACAATCTTAACAAATGTATCGATGATTGGAAACCAATTGGAAAATGAAATAGAATCAAAGATATAAAGTGTTTCTGCACGTCAACTAAACAAGCAAAACATTGGACTATGGAGGAGGAAGCAGAGCAGAGCACATTTCCAAATAAAAAACAGATAAATGAAAGAAGACAGAGAGCAGTAAATGCTCCACCAGCAGAAGAGCCTAATTTTTCTCTCTCATTAGCTGCAGATCTGTTGCTTAGGGACTGAGTGGGCTGTCTGTCGCCAAGACAGGGGTAACCATTCCCTTCAGCCACAAATGCTGATTTTAATTAGCGGCAACCCCTCTGTCACTCAGTAAAACACATCAAGAGGACAGAGCAACCTGCGGTCAGAGCGCACAAACACGGGACCGAAGTCCTACAAACCCCCATTTTCGAGTCCAGAATCTGAGGCTTACAAGGAAGCACCAAATGTTGCAGTTCCTCTAATGAACACTGGAGGCAGGTGTCAAAAGGAAACACATTTCCCATCCAGTTCAGTTCAAGTATGGCTTTGATTTTTTTTTTTTTTAAATCTGCAGTTTGAATTTTATTGGAGCTCAAATTTGTGCATTTTAAAGTTCTCATCTTTTTGATTGGCAGTTAGTTGGATGGACTCAACAAAAGACTCTCACTACTTTGACCCGCTGACCCCTCCATCATTAGAAGACTGTTGAGGTCAAATGGCCGTCCCAATTCAGGCTTGATTTTTGCTGCTCAGAAGCACACGAACATGCCAGACATGATCAGTCCAGCGTACACATGTCTGTGGTGAAAACATCACAGACACTGTGGAGGAGTAGCTCCAGATAAAGAGCGAGTGTTTAGAGGAATAAGGCTGGGGCAGGAGAAACCGCAGCTCAACTTGACTACAGGATTCTCAGGCATCCTGTTGTGGGACACTCAAACTCACTGTGTGCTTTATGTAATGAGCCTGACTGGAGTTCAGTGGGACACAGAGAGGCTCAGCAGCAGACAGGTGTCTTCAGCAGTGATGCCCCAGGGGACCAGAAGGAGCCCTTCTCCTCCCTCTGAGATGTGACGAGAGACCAAAGTGGCAGATGTGCTTCATGCTTGGTTTGTCTCTGCAAGAGGAATCTTCCTCCACATCCAAAGAGCTGCAGGGGCACCACTATTTACTTGATGTGTAATTGCTTTAATCAGGGGTTTCCAAACTTTTTGCTTGGAGGGCCAGATGTGACGAGGTAAATCTGTGTGAGGGCCAGCTTTCCAGTTAGGCATTAAATCCTCATCATTAAATGCAAAAAAATAACTGAGAACTAGAGTATTAGGCATAGTAACAGCATTGGGGATAAATTACTTTTTTGTAGATGTTTTTCCGTGCCACAGGGGGTTCTATTTCCTGTACAGGTCACTGATAGAGGACTGTGGTGCTTGAGTCATTTTAGTAGCCTGATTAATTATTTTAGAGAGCATGTTTTTGTTTAGTCCCACTCCAATGGATGGACACAAGTCATCGGATTAAAAGCCTGATCAGAATAAAATGTTTCATGTAGACATGCATTCGGAATAGTCTGACCAGAATGGACTCATTCGGATCAAAATGTCCTTCCCATTGAGATAGGAGGGTTATGTTGACTGTTGATTGTTTATTCTGAGTAATCTATTTTTAGCATATAAAACACATTTTCTGATACTCTTGTAATCAAATTAAAGAATGTTTGGAAGAAACTAAGAGCTTGAAAGTTCAGCACCGCTGCTTCTCATTTCTTATGTATTTTCAACCTGACTGTCAGAAAGTTTTTGCTGGTTTTAACTTTCTTTACAGATTTTTTTTTATTTAATCTCAGTGTTCTATTATAACTTCTATTTTAGATCCAAAGGTGCTCCCATTTCTGCAGTAACAATCTCTAATTACAATTAAGGGATTAGCTAAATATATATTTATGTAAGCAACTAGTTTGGAAGTTGCTACATCTATGAACAAACAACTGTTTGTTAAAAATATATAAATGATAAATATATATATATTTTCTTCTCAGATGCATGTTCTTAGTCCCAAAAAAGAGCAAAAAGCTTTTTTTTTTTTTTGTTAAAAATGATGTCATTTCTTGTTGCTGGGAATTTGCTTTCAAAAAACTGTCAACGTGTTTTGAAAAGTGAAACTTTGGAAGAGGCTGTGCTCCTTTTAATGTGACCATGTTTCCAGAGGAAATGGGAGCATTTGAGGTTACTAAGCTGCTCTAACATCAGACAGTTTACCCTGGAGAAGGGCAGCACTTCTTATCAGGTACACAACTGAATCCCCATCAGGGAAGAAAGAACAGCTGGAAAGCTGGAAAATTAAAAGGAAAAAAGAAATGTAAAAAAGAAGCAAGCCAAGAAAAAAATACAAGAAAATGCACACCACTAAGATAGAACATTTTAAAAGCTTTAAAAACGTGTTTAAAGACACAAAGTTGATCTGAGTTTGCATTTAAATTCAAGATCTTCTTTTCCTTCCTATAGAAAATCCAAAAGAACAACTACACCAGAAATGTTACATTTCAAATTATGTGAAAAAAATCAACCAAAAATTGAATCAGAAATGTTAAATAAAAATTTGCAGCACATGCAGGTACTCTGCATAAGAATAAACCAATTCAAATCTTCAATTTTATGTATTAGGGCTGCACGGTGGCGCAGTGGTTAGTGCTCCTGCCTCACAGCAAGAAGGTTCCCGGTTCAAGTCCTGGCTGGGGGACCTTTCTGTGAGGAGTTTGCATGTTCTCCCTGTGCATGCGTGGGTTTTCTCCGGGTACTCTGGCTTCCTCCCACCGTCCAAAAACATGCTTCATAGGTTAATTGGTTAATCTAAATTGTCCCTAGGTGTGAATGTGAGTGTGCATGGGTGTGTGATTGTGGCCCCTGCGACAGACTGGCGACCAGTCCAGGGGTGTCCCCTGCCTTCGCCCATGAGTAGCCGGGTTAGGCTCCGGCAACCCCGTGACCCCGAAAGGGATAAAGCAGATTGGAAAATGAATGAATGAATTTTATGTATTAAATGAAGCATCCCTTGATGGGCTATGATCAGTTTATAATAACTTGCACTTATCAAGTTTTAAGACATTTATGAAAAACAAACACGTTTTGATATTTTCGCAAAATTTGTGTACATTTCTTTCAGCAGCAGTTTTAAACCTTGAAAACCTGCTTTTCAAAGGTAATAAAGGGTATTTTAATGGCAACAATCAGTAACGAGAGATGGATTATGTGTGTTAAACAGAAAAACGAATCAAATGAAACCAAAGAGCTGCAGCCCCAAGTGGATTTGTTTTAGTATCTTGGGGTTTGCATGAGTGAGGGAAGGATGGGGTGTGAGATTGACAGGTGCAGCAGCTGCAATGATGCGGTTGTTGGCGTGAACTGAGCTGAACGGTAAAGCTCTGGATTTACTGGTCAATTTATGTTTTCACCCTCACCTGTGATCGAGAGGTTTGGGTCATGGCTAAAAACTACAATTTTAGGCTGGAATACGTTTTCTCAACCAGGTGGCTGAGCGTTCCCTTAGAGATAAGGTGAGAAGCTCAGTCGCCTGGAGGAGCTCGGAGTAGAGCCGCTTATCCTCCACATGGAGATGAGCCAGTGGAGGTGGTTCAGGCATGTCTTTCAGATGCCTGCTGAGCACCTCCCTGGAGAGGAATTCCGGGTATGTCCCACTGGGCACTTGGGAAGACCTTGGGATACCCCTAGCAGAGTTGGAAGAAGTGTATGTGGAGGGGGAGGCCTGAGAATTTCTCTTAAGACTGTTGCTAAAAGTCTTAGTTACATGCACCCATGCAGGTCAATCCCCATATGGGTGCTGTGGGCTTTAGGTTGTCCAGGCCTGAAGAGGGCCATAGGTAGAGGGGGCTGCATCTTAAGAGGAGCACTCTTGCAGTTCCCTGGAGGCTCGTACGATCACCTCATAAAAATGGAACGCACTGCATATTTGTATGGAAAATGTAAGCTAGAAAATAATAAGAGTAGAAAAAAAATAAGTTATAAAAAGAAAATAAAAGTCATAAAAGTTCAGAGTTCAATTTTTTTATTCAGTGATCAGACAGAAAAAGGGCTTCCTTTCAGGACAACTAAGATCCTCCACAGAGAAAAGGTGAGAAGCTTTACCATCAATAAAATCCAGATAGAGATCGCTGACCCCCTCCCTAACTCGAATCTGTATGCACTAGAGGTAAAAGTCAGATTAACATAAATAATTCATTCATTCATTCATTTTCCAATCCGCTTTATCCCTTTCGGGGTCACGGGGTCGCCGGAGCCTAACCCGGCTACTCATGGGCGAAGGCAGGGTACACCCCTGGACTGGTCGCCAGTCTGTCGCAGGGGCCACAATCACACACCCACATTCACACATTCACACCTAGGGACAATTTAGAGTAACCAATTAACCTATGAAGCATGTTTTTGGAGGGTGGGAGGAAGCCGGAGTACCTGGAGAAAACCCACGCATGCACGGGGAGAACATGCAAACTCCACACAGAAAGGACCCCCAGCCAGGACTTGAACTGGGAACCTCCTTGCTGTGAGGCAGGAGCGCTAACCACTGCGCCACTGTGCAGCCCTAACATAAATAATAATAAAGAATATTTTACAATTTGTCATATACACTGCAAAAAGAGGTTGCCTAAAATCAAGAAAAGAACCCTAATCTTCAGGAGAAATTCACTAGAAAAATGATTTGTCCATGCAACAAGTACTTTTATTATAAGATACCTTATAATAAGACATCAAAATCTAGAAACAAAAGAGTTCCACACAAACATTCAAAAAAGGGAAAATAAGCTGAAAAAAATCTAACCATTACTTCAAATTGAATGTTTTACAGTCCAAGGAAATGCAAAACTTTGTATTTGTTTTGAATTTTTATGGACATAATTGTTGTTGATTTTGATTACAGTGACTAAAACCTGGGTCATAAGTGGAAGTGACTCATTTTAGAACAATATGGGAACAAGATAAGAGAATGTTCTGTAAACCTAAATTATTGTTTGCAAAAATCATTCCCATGATAATAATTTCTGTATTATTAGATCCTAACTCTTAATCAATTCTCAACTTGGCTGATTTTGAGAAAACCTGATAAATTCATCTTGAATATCAAAAAACAAGGTTTGAAATCTTTGCAAGGGTCAAATACTTTGCAGTTTACAAATTATGTAGAAAACAGACGGCATTCTGACTGTGACAATTACTTGTTAAACAGCAAAGATTCACATCTGTGACATTAACAGTGATGGACGGCTGCAGGCAGCAGCTTTTCACAGATAATCACTAATAACTAAGAACAAGGCCTTCGGGGCTTCCCCTTCATTTCCGATTCACATGATTGAACTTGTGATGAAAGAACAGAATCATTTGTAATCTGGACTCATTTCAGGAGATTAATGAGGCTTGACTGCAAATACAGACACTGAATTCATTCAATAATGTATTAAAGGAGCGAAGGATTGAAAAAAAAAACTGAAGTGTGCATTTTTACTGTATTCTAAAACTTTTATATAAAGTCTATACTTTCGTGATGTCTCAACAACAAACCTGTTTCTTCTCATTAAAAGTATTGAGTGGAAACTTTAAATGCAGCACGCATGTCTGGATAACCAACTTTTCTGATTTTCAGGCTGATTAAAAGTTTATCTTCATCTTATTCCTCATTATTAGCTTGTGATGCGAGCCATTTATCTATTCAAGATTAAAAAAGGCTTGTTTTTTTGACTTAATGAAAGTGCAAGTACAAGAAAATGTGCTCATGATGATTTTAAACGACTAAATTAAGTCATAAATTGGTTTGATTAACCGTTTATTTCAATTTAGAAAAAACATTGAGATGAATAAAACTGCAGCACGCTGCCAGCCTGCAAACCTTAATCAGTTGGTGTTTCAGTTTCAAAAAACTAACAGAACCAAACTGTAGTTTTGTAGAATTTGATTTAGAACCAGAAGTAAAACCAAAGCTGCAATTGAGAAGAAGAAATCCAACAAAGATAAACAAATACAAAAAGAGAATGTAATGCAAAGATGGACACCTGTTTTTTGTAGCCCTCTTCAAAAATCCCAGCCTGTTCCTCAGGGACAGAGACTTTCAGTTAAACAAATTATCCACATTCTTTAAGAACTGCAACAACCTTTTATGTGTCCTTAGAGATTTTTCAGTCCAAGTCCTTCTGATGATCCCTCCGGAGTATTTCAAGACTTTGTAAACCAAGTATTTGTGGAATTGAACGTGAGTTTAATCTACTATTTCCTTCCAAGGATTTCTTTGTTTCTGAATCCAGCATCTACAGTCTAAAGGTGTCAGCACTTTCTTTTTAAGGCCACTGAGACACCAATTTCTGCAGCTAAAACCTGAACAAGGCATCAGTGGATAAATAGAACCGGATAAATGTGTCCAAGCCCTGTTTTTATTTATTTCGAATAAACGATGATCACAAATTTTAGAATGAAATTATATTGGAAGTCAGATGACTTGAGAACTTTCTCTTTGAACTTTACCAATCAACCCTTGATGGAAGCTACATTTTGATAAAAAAGAAAAAAAGGCTTAACCAAACACCGCCTCCCTCGTGTGTTTTGTCAAACAGTAACTGGGCTCACTCAATCCAGGTAATCAGTCATTTCTGAAGCAAGGTTAGCTACAAAATAAGCAGGGCAGTCGCTCACAAGGAACAGGCTTGGAGATGCCTGTAAAATGTATAATATATGGGTCATTCTACTAAAAGAGTGAGATTCACTTGTTCAAAATGAGTACTGGTCAGTCTCGGGCTACTTCATTTAATTAATTGTAACCTCTAGAGTACCAGGCAGCTCTGAAATGATAAAAAGAATAAAAAACAGCATACTAAAGCCCCTTACTGGGCACGCCGACTCACTAAAGAACAGTTTAAAAACAGGCCATCAGCTTCTCCAGCAGGACTCCAGCAGAGAAATGTGAAAAGATGAGTCCCAGAGCCACCAAGTCCCATAAGCGCCTGGGCAGCAATGTGATCATCTGCAGGGAAGGAGGGGAGATGCTGCTGCTCAGCGGCTGACCCGGTGGAGTAGATGAGGGGGAATCGTGGAGCATCTGGAGTTAGTCCTGACGAAGACAACAAGACCTGAAATAAACAGCAATTTGAAAGTTGAATTCTTTTTTCTTTGCTCTTACTAACATGCAAACATTTTAAAAGAATTTCAACCATATACACTGCTTTCTCTTAGGAAAAGAGTTAATGTAGAAAAAATGGTTGATTATATAATGAAATTACTAATATTTATTTAAAAAATGACTGCATATTGGCTAGAGTAGTATTCTCTAAGATTGCAACACAAACGTTTTCCTTTATAGAACATTAAAAAGAAAACATTAAATCTTGTCAATTTTTTCATTAAGCAACAAGACAACTGTAAGAATTAATCTTAATCCAAAAATGCAGTTTTTGTTCTTTTGAAGAAACGATTGAATAATCAGAAAAAAACTTTGTGGACAACAATAAAACTTGGTAACAGGACAGAGTATATGTGAGTGGATTATGAGTGTGTGAACTTCTGTGCTTTAGAGCAAATCCACGTGAAGAAAAGCTCTTCTCTTGCGCTGCATAGTGCGACGCAGAATTCCCTCACTACGGAGGGCTCTGTATCACTCCACCTCGAGGGTAACCCTTAAAAAAACTTATTTCGGATACCACTTTAACTACAAATGCCCCTACAGATGGAGTAGTAGGGAGAAGTGGTAGGGCGAAGGGACGAATTCGGATTGGGCCTTATTCTCCTCTGAGCTCCCAGAGGTAGTCGATCAGCTCCTAGCTTTAGCTTATGAGCTGAAATGCAAGCTAAAGGAGTAAGATACAGAAACCTAAAAGTAATAGCTACTAGTACTCTCAACAACAAAAACCAAAATTATTATGTAATTTAATGGCATATACTTGTATAGCACTTTTCTACCTTCCTTGAAGGCCCAAAGCGCTTTACAGTCACTGTCCCATTCACCCATTCACACACTGATAGCAACTCCGCTGCCAAACACTGACGCCAGCCTTCCATCAGAGGCAATGTGGAGTTCAGTGTCTTGCCCAAGGACACTTCGACACATTGGCAGGCAAGGCAGGAATCGAACTTGCAATCTTCCAATCAGAGAATGACTGCCCTACTGCTGCACCATGGCCATCCCAAATTGGGATACTAAACATTAGATCCATTTTCTCTAAGTCCCTCTTAGTCAATGTGTTAATTAATGATGACAAACTTAGCCTAGTAGCTCAAACAGAAACCTGGCTACAACAGGATGACTGTTAGCCTAAATAGAGTGACCCTCTCCAGTTATAGTAACTATCAGAAATCCAAGATTTCAGGGAAAGGAGGTGGGTTAGCAGTAATATCACAGTCTAGCTTACTTCCAAACATTAAAGTCAAACACATATAACACACAATAACAAAATGTAAACCAACAAAGCTGTTATTTATACTCAATAAGAAACAAATCAAACTTCATTGAAGCTTAAAGCAAAAGCTTCTTGTGAAACATTTCCACACAAAAACATTTCAGAACAACTCAAAAACAAGACTTTGCAATTACAGACAAATTTGCGCGTTATTTGTTTTTTCGCGCCACTCTCAATTTTAATCTATAACTATTGTCATGTTCTCAAATATGAAAAAAAGTTTTACATTGCTCCCAGTGTTGGTGTCTCCCTACATGACACATGCCACATTGCTGCCATGACATCATCAATGTGCGACTTTGTAGAGCAGGGTCTGGTCAAATACTAAATGCTATTAAGACTTCGTTGGTGGCCCATATTTTTTGGAATGCTCAGAAGTGTTCCTACTGTTTTTATGTGTTAAATTATAGCACTCTGGACTTGATTTTTTTTCCCTAATTGTTTGTGATTGAAAAATATTTTTTTCGCTGGAAGTTTGTTATTATAAGAAAATTATATAAAGCCACTGTATCTTGATCTTTTACTGCACTCTAATGTCACAAATTGAAATTAAATTCCCCAAAATAAAGATTTTAACAGAAAGTATTTGGTTTGATTAAATATAGTATTGTTGTAAGTTGTATTCAAAACAAGCATGTCAAACATAAAACCAAATGTTGTCTTCATTATTTTTTGTCTTGAAAAGTTCACTTAGCTCCAGGCTGAGTATTTTTATTCTATTTTATTCTATATCCTAGCAAAGGTTAAAGATATGTCTAACCAGCATTGGGGACATTTTCTTCTTTCTCTCACTTTTACCAGAGTTTATGTTATGTTCAGTTAGCTTTGTCTTCCCTTCTGCACATACCCCTGCAATCCAGGAACTTGGTGAACCATGTAAAAAGTTGCAAACACAAAAAAGTTTGGAAAAAAGGATCCAAAAAGACAAATAAAACATAAAGGTACAAAAACACATAGTTGAAATGAAGAGCTTGATGAAGTTTGCACATTCACAACCAATTTATTTTCTTTGTATAGCTGATCAGGTCAGTAATATTTTATGTAAAAGTCCCTAACATAGACAGGGAATGCACGCCAGGACTGCAGGACAGGGAATGCTGGTCCTGGTGAACATCTCGATCAATGAGGTTTATTACAGCGAAACCATTTTGGGATGTGGATCTTCATGAATTTTGTTGCCCTCAGGCTAATTCTTTGGCCTGAAAGAGTACAGACCCACACACTCTAACATGGACCACAAGCAGCATGAATCAAGCTTAGTTGGATAAACAGATGAGCTGATTAGTGATATTTTTGCTTAACATTGTTAATTTTACCTTTAAGGTAAACTGTAAAAAAATTATTCAAGACAAATAAACCAGTTTATCAGAAGAGTGAACTCCTGTCTTGTGTTCTTGCAGAGCTGAGCATATTGTTAGAAATCCGTGGACAAGTCAGATGTTATCTGTGGGAGGGGCAGAGTTACTGGCTGCATTATCAGTTGATTGTTTAAAAAAAGGAAGAGAAACAATAGTGCTTCAAGTTCATAAGTTCTCATCCCTGGTGCAATTACCTTGAATCTCCCAACAGAAGTGAAGAAAAAGGGATGCAGCCCCCGTGAGCCTATTTATTTTTGTTTTAAAGTTGGAGTGTTTCATTCTTTGAAATGAAATCTGATTTGACACGAGTCAAGAGAAGGAAAACGTGATCGAGATTTCCTTTAGAAAGTTGATGCACTACAGTTCACAGCTGTTGAGAGTGCGTTTCCACTGCAGAGGAGGAGAAAGTAGAGTCTGACTTGGTGGAAGTTCATCAGGTTTGAAAGCAGTTCAAGCAAGGGGGCCATAGATCTAATATGTGATGATGGAAGTTTCCTTTCATCCACAGGAGTGCAGGTTGATGCCCTGACAAAACTGTGTATGCTGTAAGAAGGCTGCTGGAGGCTTTCATTTCAGCAGTGCTTCAAAGCCAATGAAGCAAAGCGAGGACTGACCAGCTACTTGATGTTCAACCAGCAGCAAAAACTCAGACTCTGCTCAGATTCACTACCGCCTTCCAGCCAAAATCATTTTTTTTCCTTTTTATCCTAAACCCCCACCTCTGTAGGTGTCATGCTGCCATTGACTCCTCCTTTCTGTCACTCAATTCAGTCACACCTGTCGTTCATTTAAAACGTAACTGTTTCTCTAAGAAATCTAACCTTGAACGTCTGCAACCTGCTCCTGAATTCCAACAAGGAAAATATCACTGAAATGTTGTGTTGTCACAACCTGTTAGTGAGGCCACACAGTAAATGTTTCACTACATTTTAGGCAGTTCTTCTCTGAGCTTTCTTTATCTAATTCAGCGCTCCAGGCACAGTCCTAATTGTCTTGACAGTTATGCAGTGAGATAGGTCGACTAGTCAGTGTGGGCGTAGGAATCCTCTTGCTGTCAAGGTCCTTCTGTCCTTATAGCCCACAGCCCCTGGACACAGTCAGCCCTGTTGTCAGTGCAGATTAGCATTTAAAAGCACTGCTAAAGCACAACACATTTTCACATTTTATAGATGTGTATGATTGCATACCAAGACTACATGAGCATATGTACAGTCAGGAGCATAAACTGAAGTGATGCAGCAGGATACCAATTGCTGCAAACCTACAATAATAATATAAAGATGGAGGGAAGATGTGTTGTTTTTATCTTTCTTTTGTAACTCAGAGCACTGCAGTGCTTTGGTTTGAGCTATGGCTTTTTGATGAGGTGGTCCAGCTGAGCATCTCTGGCACGTCCGACTCCCTCATTAATCTGACAAACAGCGGTGCGTTTGTGGTCAGCGCTCTGCTGTCTCTCCAGCAGGAAACTGAGCTGATGGTTTCATTATCTTTTGAATCTGAAACAGAGGAATAATTGTCACTTACAAACCTTTGCAATCATAAACAACAGCGGCGTTTTTGCAGCAGCCGAGGTGTGCTCGGTGTGCAAATGAATTCTCCCACAGAACACTTGAAGGCTGACACTGTGCCAGAAACTGATCCTATTTTCATATCACAAGTTACATAGGCTGAGATTTAGGTCACCATGGAAACCAGCTTAACAGCTTTATGCAACAAAACAACTGCAGCATCCAAGTAGGATGAATTAAACACTTCTGCAGCCAGATGGAACTGTATTCTCTACAAATCATTTCATTTCAGGGGTTTTCGGTTAATTATGAAAATTAAAAGCAGCATGTTCCTGCGCAGGCTTTTTATTGGTTTATCCACTGTTGTATCAGCCGCATTTAACACGAAAGGTTTATGCAGTGCAATCTATTCATTATTCGCAGACATCACATCAAAGCGGTGCGCCCCCTGGAGGACAGATAGCTACAGTTGTCTTATACCTTCTGCTTGTAAAGGTTACATTTATTTTGCTTTTTAAAAAATGCCATTGCAAAATACTATGAAATGAATATAACTATAATATGTCTGCCCTCAAATGCACTAACACTGGGAAGATGGGTCAGGACTTTTGTTCTTACAGAATTTCCTCTAAAGAAAGAAAAAAAAAAAGAACTCCATGAAGGCGGAAGTTGCAGGTTTGGGTAGTTAAACACACAGTCATCTATGGAATGCGCCGGTCCAAATTATCCCAGGAGTTGTAACAGCACTTTGCTGTGGGTGCAAATAAAACAGAGTAAAAACCGTGACACCATTTCGAACTGATGTAATACAAACACAACTTTCAGACATTAGTGGAATTTTTTGACTAACTTAAATGGAAACATGCTGTCAGTGGAGTCTTTTAACGCATAGCAGTGGCCAATCTGACATTTGAAGAAAGAATTTCAGTTGAGTTTTATTTGTTTTAATTGACAAATAATTCATTTATTTAATAGAATGTCATTGCAAGCAGAATTGGTTTGCTAACTAGCATTAATAACTGTCTCTCATCCTAATTTGGAAGAGTTTCTTACTCTTAGCCTGACTCACTTTTGCAGTGGATCACAACTTACAAACAGAGGCATTTGTGTGACAGTTGTTGCACTCAATGGCAGGAAATCACGACTTCAGAGTCAACTCTTTCCACCACGAGCATTTGTCTCACCATGATGACATCAGTGTAACAGAAGAACATCAGAAATGTGTTCTGTGGACCTCTTGGTCTGTGGACGATCCCACATAATTTGTCTTTTTAGTAAAATTGGATCTGGGTTCTTATAGGTTAAAGCAGCACCTCCTGGTTGCTCCAGGTTTGTCCAAAGTCAGGTTTTTTTTTTTGTGACACTTTCACAGCAGTTTGATCTCTCAGTGCTGGGCTATTGTGGCTTGTTTCTTACTGTTGCCCTTGACATGTCTGTTTGGAACTGGATCAGACTACCTCTTCAGACGACTCTCAGGCTGCTCGTTTGATCTGACCCACACTTTTCATGACTGTATTCATACCTGCAGAAGAGTTCCAGACAAAAGTGGGAAACCACCTATAGTCTATTTTTAATCAAACTAAAACAAACCAAGTATGAACAAAGCCTTAAAACTTGAAATACCCCTGTTGATGCAAAAAATGGAATTGTGATATAGAATTGTATCCAGAATCTGGTCTTTATTTAGAATATTCATGTGAACACTGTCACATTTTTCCATGTGTTCCTACCATGCATGTTTCTCCATCTTTTTTCTCCATCAAACTGGGTTACAGAGAGACAAATTGCCATCATTCAGACGTTGGCTATTGCAGTACAAGGTAAAAAAAGAAAAAAAAGACTGATTGATCTAATGGACCCAAACATGGAGACGTGTTTACCGATGACTTTGCAGAGCTCTTCAAAATAAAGAAACGTCATCTGTTTCTTCCGTGCATCATGAGATATAACGGTCAGTGCTTTCATGTAGCGATGAGGCTCAAAACTTGATGGTAGCTTCACATGCAGAAAGAGCATCCAGTTTATGAACGAAAAAGCATTGAGAAATTTCAGGTGTGAATGGCGTTCGGTATACATGCAGCATGTCACTGGGCTTGGCGGATTTCTTCAGAATTCTTTCACCTTTCTCTCAGTGTGACTACTACTCCAGAGTGACTTATATGTGTTTTTCTCTTCTTTATTTTTTTGCTTCCACGAATTGTACTCCAGTGCGACTTATTCTCCAAAAAATACGAAATCTGCCAATCTCAAGGTCAATGGTTTAATTGCTCGTTCCAAGGATTCTAGGGCAGGACACTGATTCTCATCTCATGCGTTTTTCAGCATGAAATCTGGGATGTAATGGGGTGGATGTGGTCCAAAGGACTATGATTTAAATAGAAATTGTAAAAAGTGCCTTGTCAATCAATCGGGTCTACTTAATTCAAATTTGTGGTCATTAATGTAGCATGTGAACACTTTTAAATGCAATTATAGATGTTTACAAGAAAAAACAAGCTTTTTTCAGGAAATCTGTATTTACACTTTTCTTTATTTTATTCAGAGTAAATCTCAGACAAGTAAAAATTCTTATGACACAATGTCACAGCATTCACTCGAAAATATGAGACCAGAAAATGTATCTCAAATTGTATCTCAAATCAAAGCTAGTATTTTAATGTAATCAGAAAAAACCACAATAAATATAAAGCAGACCTCTTAAAAATAAGACTACATTTGAAAAAGCAACAACAAAAAAATGAACGTGATCCCAGAAGCCCAATTGTGTTTATCTCTGCGCAGTAAATCCAGTAAAACACAATACTTTCACCAGTTTCTGTCTAACATGTGTCAATCTTTATTTTTTTGCACTAAATCACTGATACAGATGTAGAAAGTTTCCCACTTCAATTCTTCAGTTTCATGTTCTCCCGAAGACTAACAGTAAACTTTGTTGAACTGAATCTAAACTCTGAAAGAGTGTTTTTGAGGCACTCTGGGAGTGTTGAGGTGAGGGGGAGTGTTGCTAAATAGAAGTAGTTTGACTTTGAAAGGAAGGGATGAGACAAACATGGCTCAAAATGCCATTGCAGCCCACCACTTTCTGTCTGAGGCCCAGTGGGGTGTTAAAGTGAGCAAAAGGAAATGTAGTGTGAAGACAGCATGGCTGCGTGTGCCGGCCTTGGTTGGCATTGCTGTCCACGAGGACTCTCTCCGCCTCCTTGTCGACTCTTGAAAGTCACACCACGATGATGGAGTGGAGGAGAGTGCTGCCAGCACTCCACTCAGAGTCACAGAGGAACCAGAGAGGAATTAAGGATTCTTCACAGTTATGTCAAAGTCCGTTCAGACGAGCTGGAAGCACTCAGGCACTTTGAGAGAGGTCCAGGATGAGATGTTACAGGAGGCCATGACTGGAATGTGGATGGTTCTAGTAGTTGTTGAGAATCGGTGTTTTTCTCACTCTGTGTGTGTGTGCTTTTAGTTTCTCCCCTTCACCCGCAGAGAGAGTGTTTTCTGACCAGCTGCTTGAGACTCATGAGTCATAAGTGACATTTTCTCCACATGGACATGGAGCATGACAAAAGGAAAGCCTGAATACACCACAAAGAAGGGATGAGGAGAATGAGGAGAAAAGTTGAAGGTAGGGGGTTGCTTCTGCAGAGAACCAGACACCTAAGAGCCACCCGATGACAAACGAGAGAAGAAATCCTCTTTTATTCTTCTTTCAGTGTCTTTCTTCAACAAAAACAACTTCAACATTGATGAACATTTAAGATATGATGCTCTGATTTGATTTGCAGAAATGTTTTAATGATTTATCAACATTTACAGTCAAAGCTACCCAAACTGGAGGGAGTTAGAGCCAAAGTGTCTGAGGCACCATCACTTGCACCATGTAACTGAAAGGTTACTCAGTGTAAATGTTCAAGTGCATAATGCAGAGAATATCATAAGGCCTTGAGGTAATCGGATGTAAAACCTAATATTTATGAGTGTTATTAGTTGTAAATCGGACACATTTGATCCGAACATAACCAGAGGGTTAATGAGTTTACTAATTAAGCATTCACAAAGACAGCAGCCGATGGTGAATATCAGCCTTACGCCAAACTCCAGCCTCGAAGTGTGGACTGAGAAAGGAGAAAGAGTGTGTCCTCAGGTACTTCAACTTAAAGGGTGAGGGATATGTAAGAGATGCTGAGCACAAACACTAAAAGCTTTGCTTCTGAATGTCTAGGCATATTACCCCCCCATGCTGTCCTTATGTGTCCTCTTCTCCTGTCAGGTGATAGGGACTGCTAAGG
The DNA here is from genome assembly GCA_036245035.1 of Adrianichthys oophorus. Classification (NCBI taxonomy): domain Eukaryota; kingdom Metazoa; phylum Chordata; class Actinopteri; order Beloniformes; family Adrianichthyidae; genus Adrianichthys; species Adrianichthys oophorus. Next base: position 2,566,561 of record BSAI01000009.1, on the reverse strand, counting down.
GCTACATGTGTTAAACAGATCTGTGGGAATTGGAGGGAACATCAAGGTTAAGAAGAGAGGGCCAGAGAAAACCCCAGGCTAGTATGGGGTACGTGCGCAGAAACTTTTGAGCAGGAGGCCCGTGTGAGTGTGTGTGTGTCTGCGTGTGTGTGCATGCTGATATGTGCGTGCCTGTATAGCTGATAGATTCTGCCAACAGGCATCTTAACATGTCATTTGTTTGTCTACAAAAAATACATGCTGCATAGGTGTGCTTTGTGTGTGTGCCTGTGTGTATCAGTGTATGGGTTTGGGTGTGTGTGTATATTTGTGTGTCCTTCTTTCTCTGTGTGTAGATGTATGTGTGCCTGTGTCTGTGTGTGAGAGACAGATACACACACAATCAATCGATCGATCCCTCTGTCATTTATTTTGAACTTTGCACATTCTTTCTTTTTATAAATATTAGGGTTCCTTTTTGCTGGCAGACTTGAATTAGAAAGACTATGCAGGTTTCTGCTTGAATGTTTTTTAATCCGTTTGTTTAGCGCAGTAAATACTGCCCCCAACAGAAAAACTGTTGGAACTGCGTGTTTTGGTGTTTGGTTCTCTCTTGAGAGCACTGTGTATGAAACCAAACCAATGAAAGAGGACGGCATTTGTCAGAATTACTGCCATTTTAACCAAGTCCAAGGAAGAGATTCACAATGTGAAAGCAACCAAACGTAACTTATCAGAGCCTGCTCCTTCAGACATTTCAACCTAGAGGTTTGAACATGCTGGAGGATGCTAAGAGAGTTACTACAGTTGGAAAAAGTGATGGCTCTACACAGGGTCCCCAGCCTTGTCCCGTCCATGCAGAGTGACGTGTCTAACTACTGCACTAGTCTATCTTCTGCTTGTTGAGCTCCGCCCATCCCTCTTCAGAACCGGTTGAATCCCTTTCGGGGTCACCAAACAGCTTTTGTGTGGTGAAAGTGAGAAACACCCTAAAAAGGTTTGCAGGTCACACCTAGGGGCAATTGTGAAGCTTCAATCAACCGATTTTGGGCTGTGGGAGGAGGGTGGAGTGCCCAAAGCAAATCCACACATGCACGAGAAGAACACACAAACCAGGGCCTTCTTGCTATGAGGCGTGAGTGCTAACCACTTCTACATCATCGTGCAGCCCCTTCTTGAGCTAAAGAAGAATATATTGTGCAAACATTCATCAAACTAATCATACAAATCTTATCATATCACAGAAATTCTAGGGCCTCCTAGTGTTCAGGAGGACTTCCTGCATGTAACTTCTTTTCATTGATGTTTAATTCAGATATAATTTCCTGTCTTGATAAAATTTTGTTTAGGTTTAAGATAAGTGAGCCAGTGCTTGTTCATAAATTATTGGTTTTGTAGACCATTATAATTTAATTCAGTTTTATTTGTTACAAGATTGACATAAATTAAGTCCACACTGGTTTGAAAAATACTTTTGCTTTAACACAAATAGAAACAGTTTTTTTTTTAATCTAACTGTTGTGTGGAATTTTGTGATGAATTATGTGAATTCTCAACTTATTCTCACTCCCAAGTCATCACATATTGATGCATGGGTTAGCTTCGGGTGTCCCCACTTTATCGTTTTTTGACGTGCTGGCTTATCCAATTAAATCAAGGCTCCCAAACCTCCAGGCCGGTATTTATGCAGTCTGGTACCCCAACCCTAACCATAAACTGGTACCGAACGCAGATCGGTGCCGGTTCCGGATGAGCACCGGGCTAAGGTGCAAAGGTGGGAAATAAATAATACTGGGAAAGAAATAGTACTGGGAAAGAAATAATACTGGGAAAGAAATAGTACTGGGTAAATGATAAAGAATAGAGAAGATAAATTATAGAGGACAGAACCCCAATGTACCATACTTTCCCCAGCTTTTAACTTCTAGTAGCCCGCTAGCAGTTAGTAGTTAACTTTGAATATACAAACTGTGTCAGCCTCTCTAACCTGAACTGGAAGCTTATTCCATAAGACAGGAGCTTGGTGGCTAAAGGCTCTACCTCCAATTGTGCTTTAAGAGATTTTAGGAAACACAAGCAAACCTGCATTTTGTGAGCAAAGTGTTTTGTTTGGTTGGTAAGGCACGATGAGATCTTTAATATATGAAGGGGCCATAATTGTAAGATTTTGAACTTAATTTTATATTCAACTGGGAGCCAGTAAAGTGACGCTAGCTAACACAGGAGTAATGTGTTCTCTTCTGCTGGTTCCTGTTAACAATCTAGCTGCTGAATTTTGAACAAGCTGAAGACTTTTTAAAAAACTTTTAGGACACGCTGCTTGCAAAGAGTTACAGTAATCCAGCCTAGACGTAACAAATGCATGGATGAGTTTTTCAGCATCGCTTTTAGATAATATGTTTCTGATCCTAGGAATATTGCATTGGTGAAAAAAATGCAGTCTTACATGCTTGTGATGTGTGTGCCTTAAATGATAAATCCTGGTCAAACAAAACCCTAGGTTTCTAACTGTGGAATTGGAGGCTATATTTACACCATCCAGGGAGATATCCTTTATAAGTGTTACTCCTCCCCATTAAAAGTTGTTGTTCTTTTATCTGGCATTTATCCGCGTGGTATCAGCGTCATGCCAAAGTTATGTCTGTTATTGAAAGATAAATGGGATGATTGTTGACTGATGAACCTGTCAGCAATGTAAAATGCCGTCATTTCAGTTCAGATAATCAAGGAATTAAATCAGAGAAAAGATTTTCATTTCCTAAGTTTAACATCTAGAAATAAGATCAGAAAATAACTCAACTAGATTGTTTCTGAATGTCACATAAACATATGAGTTAAACAATTAACATTTTAAAAACCAGATAGATACTATTTAATTGTGCGCTAAAATAAGCTTAATTTGAAGGCAAACATACACTTCAAAAACATCTCTAACTTTTGTTTACGTAGGCTATTTTGAATGACAAATTCAAATGCAGCATCATGGGATGTTTAAAATACACCAGAGAGAATTGGGTTTACCAAAGTGTATTCATATCTTTGCAGCACAATGCTCAAAGTCCATTGTTTTACTGTTGGGAAGTAAGGATGGGTTAAGCCAAAGTGATTTTCTCCTTGCCAGGCAGACACAAAGCCGCATGCTGGTCCCAGCTGTCAGCTCTGCAGCCATGTGTAACCTAGACAAATAAACAGCGGAGGCTCGCTCCGTCTCTGAACACAGCTCATCCATCACAACACAGCGTTCCCACAATTCTTGGAAATAGCAGACAAATTCATGTGAAGAGTGGGGACAGCGAAGCCGAAGTGTCAGAAAACAAAGAGGTTGTGGAGATGTACTCTGTATCATCACCAGGACATCTTAGTCCCAAAACCCATTATACTTCATCTGGCTTGTTTTGACGTTCCTTCCGATGCCACATGAAGTTCTGCCCCCCACCCAAACAAACACGCTTGCACCCACACACAAAGCAAACATGACAGCAGTTTCAAAGGTTCAAACATTCCTAATACATTCCTAGGAAGTTAGATTTGTTCATAAAGTATTGGCCGTCTGTAAAAAAGTTTCGTACTTGTAGTAAGAGATTTGTGTGTCCGTAAAAAGATTTTGTACCTGTAGAAAAAATTGTCTGTTTATAAAAACAGTTTGTGGCTGTAAAAATAAATTTGTACCACTGTAAAATTGTTTTGTATGTGTCCAAAATGTCTGTTTATGAAAAGATTTTGTGCTTGTCAAAAATAATTGTTCTGAAAAAATGCTTTGTCTGCGTTTAAAACATCCCGAAAATATGCGAGCACAGGAAAGGATATCTACAGTGAAAAAACCCAAATTACAAATACAATTTGTTTGCTTCTCTTCAAATCAACCAATCAGCAGCCTTTTACTGTCACCCAATAGGTGAGCTGCTTAGACCTGCTGATTAAATGCGTAATATTCATGACAGGAGAACAAAAGAAAAACAAAGAAAAGAAAAATCTGCTCTTAATACGAAGTAGACATGATGAAATGGTGGCACATACTTAAAATATTCTAAATGAGCTGAAGGCCTCTTGTGTTGGGCAGATTTTACTGTTACAATAGGGGTTATGAATCTTCTGACTCACAAGGTGTATATTTGTATAAACCCCTTTTGTATTTGAGGCTAAACTTTATTTATACTGATTTTAATTCTATATTTTTTTAACGGGAAAATAAGACAAGAATTATGCAAGAGAAAGGGGAGAAAAAAGGGGTTAAGGAAGTCTGAGGATGATTACAGAAGTCGGTTAGAATCATAAAGTAACAAGTTGCTGGAGTTTTATCATCATTGCTGTCAGTTTTAAATGTCAGTCTGAGGGGCGGGGCCTGTCCACACTCACTCAAATGTAACAAAGCTGTTACCTGTTGGCTCTAAAAATCTTCACATACAAACATGTCAACACGTGGATGAAGCAGCAGCGGTAGCCAGGGCCCCCCGACACCGGCGCGGGACAACAGATAGGGGATGTCTGCCACAACCACGTCAGCGTCAGCAATCACGTCAACCTCCCAGGCCAGGGCCAGCAGGACTGCCACAGGGTCCCCCAATGCCAGATAGCAGGGAGGCACAGGAGCACAGAGAATGCAAGCTCCAGCCCCGGAGAGCCCCCCCCCGACACCCCAGACGAGAAGCCAACCACCCAAAGCACAAGCCAGGGCCCCCTCCAAAGATCACCCACTCATGCTCCAGGCAACCACCACCACCACGCGGGAGATCCGGTAGAGAGCAAAACAGGGACCACCCACCCCCACCCAGGAGGAGGATGCCCAAGGGAAGTGGGAGGTCCCCAAAGAGAGTTGTAAACACATGCTGACCAGGCTCACATACATTCCTGATTTAAAAAAAAAAAAGCTATTCCAGGAGGCTTAGAAAGTGACAGAACTGGGACTAGGTTTGTCATGGTAGGTATGATTTTTTCCTCTTTCCATCGTCATGTTCCATGGCTCTCTTACAGCACATGACTCAGGCCCTCCCATGCCTCTCTCTCTTCTCTTCATCCTGAGCCTCCATGCTGTCTCTGCTCTCACCACCCCCCTAGTCCTGCAGGAAAGTACAACCTTTGCATTTTCATCATGATTGCTTGCATCGATGCACCTCATGAAAGTTTCATCTCCCTCTTGATGTGTCTGCATCTCTGGCTGGATTTGGCTTCCCAGGTGAGATGAGGGGAAAAATGCATTGCAGAAGGTTTTCATCAAACATGAAAGGTTTTCTGTTTCGGCCTGCACGTAGATCTGCACCAGCTGGATCTGCCAAATTTGTGTCACAAATCCTGTATCACACTTGGGAAGATTTTATCAATAGGTATATGACAATACTAACAGCATTTTTGCTGAAATGTACAAAAGGTGTCTGGAATTGTAACTCTGCAGACTAAAGGCCCTTTTGTGTTCGGCCTTGTGTGTTGGGTTGATCCATACTGGTGCAACAGGTTTTTGTGTTGTCTGGGGCCGTGTAGTGTTGTAGAGAGGAGCGGCTGCATTTTAAGGGGAGTGCAGGCGTGTCTTTTGCATGAATATGCCCCTAAAATAGTTGGTTAATCATATTAATCGAAAAAAACTGATTGTTTTTTTAGAGAAAGAAAGTCAGAAATGGCATCTTTCATCCAGCTTGTTTTCCTCATGTAATCGTGTGAGCCCTTTTGTTGATGTCATACCCTGATAAATAGAGATAGTTCACTTTCTAATATATAATAAATAAAAATAGTCAACAAAACAAAATGTATTGTTTGACTTAAACATATTGCCACTGTTCATGCTTATTTACTCACTTGTTTCCAAGTATTCTATCTATTAATCTGTTGTTCTGTCCATCCAGCCATCCTTCTATTGATTTCATATTCACATTGCTATTTCTCTCTTACGGTGTTATTTCTAATTATATTTACATGACCCAGCTGTGCCAAATGAGTGCTTAAGTCATTCAAGGAGTTACTGTTGCACATACGCAAGAGTTGGCAGCACCATGAAAAAGTATTTTTCAGATACTCCTCATGAATGCGATAACTAGGATTTTCCTGTAAAAGCAAACATGTAAAGATGCTTTTTATGAAGAGATGTGGTGAACGTGTAAACAAGTTATTGAATTGTGACAAGTTATTCCAAACTGTAACAAGTGAATATAAGGGAGTTTTGAAAAAGTCCCAGACTGTTTGTGAAGGATTGTCAGGTCTTTTTGTGAGTGGCAAAGTGGTTTCTCAAAGTGGTGGTAGTCTTCCTGGGTGTCTCTATCTTATCCTAAATATTCTTGGTTTAGTTTCTTTGAGTCAGTTTGTGAGAAAATTATGAGAAAAAAAGGCAACCTATGAAACCAAACTGGGACTAACTGCAGACATAAATGCTTTTACTTCAAATTGTACAAGATCTAACCTTTCCAATTTGATTCTGAATGATTGAATTTGGCCTTTGTTGCCAAATACCCCATTATGGTGTAATTTTGAGTGCCCAATTTGATGGGTGTAGCACTTTTTGTTTCAAAGTAAGGTTTTAAGACAAACTCAGCTGGAGCCAGGTCAGTGAACCGGGTTATCACCAGGTTCTTGTTTAAACGATGGTGGCTTAAAATTTCATCCCCGTTTCTAGATCCCTAAAAATTCAAAGGATACTGTTGAAGCGCCTAGTCAGAGTGTTTGAACAGTGAAACCATCATGTTATTATGGTGACGTTAAAGGACTCAACCACAAGTTGGCAGTAATGGAACAAGCATTTTTCAAAAATGCAAACAAATGATATTTTTCTACTACTGCTACCTTGAAACAAAAAAGGACTTTTACTTTTGACTGCAGGTGATTGCAAATGGATATCTCTGCAAAATCGGAGCCAAAAACCCACCGCTTAGCTTGCATGAACTTTGTGAGGGAGTGTGCTTTCTCTCCTGCAACTCTATAAACACATGTGCTGATCATTGACTGTATAAGAGAACTGGACAGAGCAAGTGTGACATCACCCTTATGTCTGGCTCCAGCAAAATTAAGTAAATACAGTCGCCTTTTTCTGCAGTACGGACGCTTTTGGGGCCAGATAGGGTTAGTAAGCATTGGTTGGTCCAAGTCGACCTGAGCCAACATTCTATAGTACCCAGTCAGGATTGAGCTTGTCGGAAGTCCACACCCCTTTCACCGAAAGTGGCTCAGGAAAATCTGTCAATCAAACATTCGAGGTGGGGGCCCACCACATGGGTAGGGGCACCACATGTTTTTTGAGACCTCTGATTGGCCTGTTCACAACTTGAATAACTAACATTAAAGAAAAAAATATTATGAAAATAAATTAGATTTAGCAAGAAAAGTTAAAAAGGCAGCAGAGCAAGAATGGTTATTCTGACAAATTAAATGACTGACTAATATAGCTGTCTAATTCTCAATAGAAGTCTATTGCATTTTAGCTTCTTGGAGCTAGCAGGTACTTCCTGTTTGGAATGCGAGGAGGGAGGGATCACTCACTCCAGTTCTCTTATATAATCAATGGTGTGGATTGATCTGAAGTGAACATGCCAAAAAAAAAAAAATCCACATGTTTTTATCTGGTGTAAGGGAAGCTGATGCTAGTTTTAAAAAGTACATTTGCTTTTATTTATTTATTTATTTTAGTTATGCACGATTCACATGTAGATGAAATATTTTGACACCACCAGTGTTGAGTGAATTATTATCTTTACAGACATTCAGCACGATTGATTATTAGGAAGTTTTCCATCATGGTTGCATAAGCTAGGCTTAGTGCTGAAACCCACATAAAGAGATTAATAAAGATAAAGATTTTGCGTGTGACCTTAAAAACACAACCTGCCTGCACCTCCAGGCTGCAGAGCTTCTCTCCATAGGAGTTTCTTGCTCCTGAGCCTCTAAAAAGTCTTTATACATTCACACTGAAGTGGAGTGAACCAGTTCAGGTGCCAAATGAAGAGAAAAATCCACGACAACCATCTTTGCTGCAGATTAGTGGAGAACAGATCATGTCAGTGTAAAAGCCCCAATCTCAGATTGTTTTAGAGCCTGGTATCTGAGGTACATCATGAAAGAAAATTTCCCGAAATGGCTCCAGCCATTTGCCGAAATCCAGCAGCTATTGGTAAAGCTAATAATGCTTCAGATGAAGTGAAAGGCAGCAGCAGCTTTATTTCTGAAGCTGGACAGAGACAGAGCCTTTTGCTTCCCGTTTCAAAATGTTTTTTAGGGGCAGCCTGAATGTCAGCCTGCAGCCAGGAAAAAAAGGAGATAAATATCACATGTATCCTGAAGACTCAGCATGTCAGGGAAACACAGCTGTCCCGTATCAAGGTGACAGCTGAACCCCCATGTTAACACACACATGGTCTGCTTATGATTAATCTTAAATGTCAGTGTCTGCTGTCTAATAAGCTTTCACAGCCTCACTTCTATTGGTTCACTTGAGAAGCTCAAGTCTCCCTCAAATCCCTCTTAAATTTCAAATGACTTCAGCTTATCAGACACTTATCTTTAATTTAATGCAAGTTGAAGGCCACAGTGTTCTGGCATGTTCTGTCTTCTTCACCTCACTTCCTGTTCCATCAACATGAATGTGGTTCCTATCAATGCAACTCTCTGATTCTCCATCCATTTCTATTAGAAATTTCACAGAGATTTCTTTTGATGTTCGCTCTTTCTGTCACTGTCATTAATTACAGAAGGATTTAGGCATGAAAAGGAAAACTAATAGAAGTGATGAATCGGAGCTGCATTTAAAAGGACAACACAAGAACCCATTTTGAATCTTTTGAAAAGAATGTGAGCTGTGTGAACCTGACTGAAATGAGTTAAAGAAACAAGCCAGTGTGCAGAGAAAGTTCCAGTTCTATAGAGAGATTCATTGACCGTATGATAGAACTGGACTGAGTGAGTGTGATGTCACCCATAGAAAATGCCTTACTTCTGGTTCCAGCGAAATGAAGCCAATCTAGTCAAGATCTTTCCCCAGTCCAGACGTTGCTATGTTGAAGCCTGTCCCCACCCGATCTGTAACAGCTACCCAATCTGTCTATGCATGTGCAAATATGACTTCAGCCTTTTATCATTTTACAGTCTTACAATGTCTTTGAGTGTTACCAACAGTAATAACCTCTTTAGACATTTAGAATAATGAAAATGTTTACAATAATAAAAACAAAGTTTATTTTGATGTTGAAAAAAATATTAAGGACCGCACAATCCTCCAAAGGACTGCAATTTTTTTCATCTTCTTCTGTTTTGTTTGAAGGCAGTTTACTTAAAAAAGCTTGGAAAAGAAAACCATTGTCAATTGCGTTGTAGGAATGTTGCAATAGTTGGAATATAAAAAGCTAAAATACCATCTACAGTATCAGAGCTTTCTGTGATCCTTCAAACGATCTGCCGTGTGAAACGTCTGAACCTCATCGGAGTGTGTTTTGATTCGTTCGAATCTCGGTTCAGGCTGACATGCTCACAGCCAGAGCTGCAGGGCGAGGAAAGACACCTTTGAATGCAGCATGGAGGATGATTGGAGAGGGATCAGGAAACGGTGAGTAATGCAGCAGCAGGGAATGGATGAGAAGATCAATAAAAAGGCAGCTAAAATTCTGTACCTGGGGAAGGAGAGAATGGTTTGGTACAGCTTGAATAACTGAACCTTTGAGGCTGGTTGAGGAGCTGTGGGGGATGTGGGGAGCTGTGATGAAATGAAATGAGTCGGTCTGGGCCAGGAGAGATGGATTATGGTGTCTCCAGCTACCTGTGTGGGGGTCAGTGTTAAACTGCCGGGGCCAGATAAGGGCTTGGCAATAGCGTGAGTGTAGGCAATTGACTGGTTACCTCATTGATTTAACTGGGAAGCAGAACAGAGCGATGTTCAAAGTTCAGCCCTGTAGTGCTGTTCATCAATGTGACATGGCCCACAGAGCCCACATGGCCCTGCTTTGTGCTGTCTCCTCAGAGATCACTGGACATTCAAAAAGCTGTGACATGCATATGAGGCTGGCTATGATGATAGCTTTTCTGCTTTTAGATGAGCTTAAAAAACAGCTAATTTTATTCCAAATGAAATTCCTTTTTCATGTTTGATGTAAAATCCAACATGTGTGGTTTTATTCAACTCATGCTTCAGTTTCAGTGAGGTCGTTCTCCACATGAACTGTTAGCTATAGGAAGAGGTTCATGGCAGAAAGTACAGAGCTCATTCTTAGGTCTAAAGCTCGTTTTGAATCACACAAAGTCATTTTCCTAAAAGTGTTTCAAAAAATTAATCTGAGATTAACTTTGTGTTAAACTTAGAATTTTATAACACTGGTTACATTTTTTTGTTTATTTTTTTATAAACTATAATGAATATAATGCTCAGGACTCCTGGGTAGTGGCGGCCTCTTCTCTAGGACTGGTGGGACTCTTAGATGGATGGTGCCTTGGACTGAACCCCAGACATGGTGGGGCCTTACTTGCGATCTCTAGGCGCCTGGGATCTCTGCTTTTTGGCGCTGGGGGCTCCTGAAGTGGTCCGTTGGACTCTAGGGTTTGGGTGGCTGGTGTCACGGTACCCAGTGGGCAGATTCCCTTGATCTGTGTCTTTGAGCATATACATGGACTGCCACCGTTTCATTGCTTTCTGCTGAGTGGGGGGTGACCAGGCATACCTTGTCTTTTGCTTTATTTTTGACAAACAAACAAGTGAAAACTGGTGCATGCTCACCTTTGAACAAACATGTATGAATAACTTTAGCCTAAAAAAGGTTTCTTTGGTTTAAAGCATGTCATGGACTCTTCTGTAGAGCAGAGCAGACACATTCTATGGATTTAGGGATCCCTTTTCTGCATCTGACAATCTGATGGATGACTCTGTTGTTGCCAAACTTGCCAGAACTTGTCTAACTATTGTATGTTGGCTTGTCTGAATGGATTGTGTCAAATGCAAGATTTGGTGGAGTGAGTGTTATGGTGTGGGATTGCTTCTCAAGAGACGGGCTTACCCCCCTTGGTTGCAGTGAAAGGTTCTCTGAATGTTCAGTTAAAGAAAAGATGACAACAGTTTGAAGAAGAAAAGTTTGGCGGCTGATTCCAGTTCCAATATGGCCGCCCACCAGAGCACAAAGAAGCTCCATAGCACATGGATGATCCAGTTGGGTGTGGAAAACTTGACTGGTCTATACAGAGTCTTGACTTCAACCCAACAGAAGACTACTGGGATGAATTCAAGTGAAGACTGAGAGGCAGACCTTCTGGAGCAACAGCAGACTGAGCTCATAAATGTGCTCCTGGAAGACATTTTTCATAAACACTCCTGAACCTGTGAAGCTGTTCCAGCAACAATCACTACTGATGTGTTGATTATGAGAAGTCACTTTTGTGTGTGTAGAGTCAGATGAACAAACACTTTTAGCAGAACAGTTTATATATTCACCTGTTTTTAAAATTCTTTCTTTGTTACAAACAGGCCTTTAAATGTCAACAACATAAATGAATAAGTGTATGTGGGAATAAATGATAAGAAGCTACATTTTCAAATGATTCTGTGACAAATGTACGTGACTGAACATTTGGCACAAACACGAAACGCACGGCTGTGTTTTCGCTGGCTACAATCCTTTTATTTCTGTCTTTTAAGACTGGGTCCTGTTCTGACATTTGTTTTGAGGGCGGTGGTGTCAATGCAGGGTGGGTGATGGGAGGTGGATGCTGGGAGAGGAACAGCCCTGGGTAGGATGTCTATAATTACATATTGATTTCTGTAGGGCTGGTGTTCTGTGAGTGCTGTGAAAGTCTAGAATAAATCACTTGTCGCCTATGATCGCCAGGTATTTATTCTTTTTAATTCTGTTTATGGTGATCTTGATTCATGCCCCCAGTCCTGGTCATGCCTCAGTGTGCAGCTGCCTTCATCACTGCAGATCATGGTGGATGGCCAAGTTTGAGTCTGCACTTCTTACAAGCAAGAAAAAACAGATTTTTTTTATCTGAGAATCTTCACTCAGCAATTAACTTTATTGAAACATAGGCATGTGTTTGTTTATTTAAAAAGTTAGACTCTATAAAAAAAAAAAAAAACACTTGAAGGAATGGTAGAAAAGAGATTGATCTGTTTTGGGGTTTTTGTAGGCAAGAAAAACTTTGCTTCTCATTTGATTTTTTTTCCTGGCAGAGATTCAAATGAATTTAAACTGTACAGTTTGCATTAAAGTTAGCCTCATGGCTTCTCGTTGTAGACTGCTGGTGCTAAACAGAAGGTTTTGTCTGAGTGATTGGAAAAAAAAAAAAAAAAAAACAGGTATGGAGTAAATTGTACTGTGGGGCAGTGGTTAGCACCCTCATCTCACAGCAAGAAGGCTCTGGTTCAAATCCCAGCTGGGACCTTTCTGAGTGGAGTCCACTCTCCAGGCTTCCTCCCACAATCCAAACACATGCTTCACGAGTTAATTGATTAATTGATTATTCTTAATTGTTCCTCGTGTGTGTTTGTGGTTGCATGGCCCTGCAATAGAATTGCAACCTGTTGAGGGTGTACCCCGCCTTCGCTCAACAGTAGGTGTGATAGACTCCAGCAGCTCCATGACCCCAAAAGCGATTCTAGTTCAAAAAATGGATGGATGTAGTACGGAGCTTCAATCTACCAAGAAATGAGAAGCAAACTCAGTCCAGCAGCAGCAGACTCAGCCATGGAAAACAGGTAATGTCAAATGTCAATACACATGCACATCTTCATCAGGCACTTTGTCAGTGGGAAGCACAAGGACAAATGTGTTATCTCCTTTAATTTTTTAGTTACTGACTTTTGTCATTGTTTTAGATACTGACAGAAAGTTGGGATTTTCCCATGGCAATATGACAAAAGTAAGACGTCCAAGCAGTTTTATATTACTGAAGGAAATACTTATCTGATTTCTTAAACAATTATGAACTTGAGCATCCTTCACACCAAACGTGATTCACGTGGCAGGGATCTCCAGTTTTAACGAGTAGTCACTGGCCAGATGCAATCAGAGGTCCTGCAGTGCGTTTTGAGCTTCAAGCGCTGAATTTTTCTGGCTGGTGTGGCAACACAGCTTATTGTTTCCAGAGATACAAAATCTAAACTTTGGCAAAGAATTTTCATCGCATCAATCAATGAGGAACTCAGCTGTGGCCCATGATGCGTTGATGATGTGACCAGCAGGTGGAGTCCCAAAACAACATGAAAGAGAAACTGATCATTACTTTGGGTGTTCCTCCTGAGCTTTATGATGTATTTTTATTTGTATGAATTTGAAGTGCTTTAAAAAAGAGGCGATGGACATTAATTTACTGTAGCACATCCGGTGTGAACATAGCATTTGACAAACACACACTTGTCTCTACAAATTTAATCACAATGTCTAAAAGTTGTACCTGTTCAAATCATTTGTACCTCACTGGTGTTTCTGTGATGAAGGCTTTTTTCTCTTTACTCCTCAAAAACCAGCATTATTGACCCAACATGATTGAAAGCATATGACATGAAGCAATTTAGCTGTCCTTAATATGGCTTTGCCTTTGTCTTTTCCTGGCACTTTGCTGTACATTTCCTCTAAAGCTTCAATGCAAATTTCCTCTGCCATTGAAGGTCTTCTTGTTATTGTTCCTTCGTACACATCATTTTCATCATGATGTTGAGTTCATTTTTTCTGTGATGTGATGGAGTCAAAGACTGCGACTGGAAAAAGACCCCAAATCATTAACCCTCCACCACAGTTGCTTAGGTTCTGTTGGAATGCTCTGTCTGATGAAATGTACACTTGGTTATAATTTACCTTCCTGTAGCCTATCAAAGCAGAAAAGGTTTTCTTTAAGGCCCTTCCCTCCTTCTGATTATTTTTACATCTCTACATAATAGCAACATCTTACATTTGCCTGAATGTGATGATGGAAATACTGTTTCCATCGATTCACATTATTTGCAGATCAAGTGCAGATGTTTTCTCTTCCTACTTGTACTACACGCAGCAGGCAATCATCACTGCTGAACACCACCCACGCATGGCCCTGAAGCACAAGCAGAGCTCCTCAGTATACATTTCTATGCACCGATGAGGACCAGTGTTTCATGGGGCACTTTGTGAATCTCTTGGCTGTAGATCATCTGCTGCAAAAGCAGTTCTGTCAAGAGAAAGGCTTGTGTTTGGGAAATTTGAAAGAACTGTCAGTACATGTCTAATTGTTTCAGAACAACTCCTAGTAGGACGGCATTGCTGTGCAGGGATTTATTTTTGCTGTGGCAGAAACCAAAGGAGTACAATTAGACAGACTTCTCATCACCAAAGGAGAGATTTTGTTATTTTCTCAGTAAAACATTCATAAAAAAGCTGTTTTTTTAAAATATTTACTGACCAAGCTGCAGAATCAAAATGGTGTGTGTAGAAAAAAAAAAACACAAAAAAAATGTTTTTTAAACAATGAGACAGACTTTCTTTTAGAGTATTGGCAAGTTTGGGAATCACCAGCTATGATCATGAATAAAATTTGCTTTCCTGGGCATCTAGGCCTCGATTGGAGAAATGGTAAGATGTTCAGCCTTTTGGAAAGAACTTGACGTGGGGCCTCAGTTCCCTTTGTGAGATGACCTGCATGAAATCCTTTAGACATCTGGCAAACATGCAACCTGGGTGTCTTCCTTGTGAGTAATTATGGTTATGTCCAACTGGGAAAAGGCCTGATGTCAGGCCCAAGACACACTGCACATACAGTATATCTTGCACCATGCCAGGTCAACAGTGATTCTACACAGGAAAAGAATTCTTCTCCAGCGCCTTATGAGGAACCAGGCTGATTGTAAGTGGGTCTATTGGGTTTAGTAGACATCAGCAAATCAACAGTTGGTCCTGAGAGGACAGAAACATATAAAAACAAGTGAATATAAAGACAAATGCAATGCTTTTGGATTGAAGTAAAGATCTTCTTGTCCTTTTGGCTTTTCCCTTTCCAAAGTGAATCAGCTTTCTCCATCTAACCCTGTCTTCTGCAACCTCTACTCTAACACCAGCTACCTTCATGTCTTTGTTCACTGCATCCATAAACCTCCTTATAGGTCTTCCTCCAGACCTCCTGACTGGCAGCTCCAGACTCAACTGTTCCCTTGCTAAAAATCACAACATCCTCTGCGAGCACCATAGTTCATGGTGATTTCTGTCTAACCTTATCTGTCAGCCTATCCATCACCATTGCAAATAGGAAGGGGCTCAGAGCTAATCCCTGATGTAATCCCACCTCCTCCTTGAACTCCTCTGTCACCCAATAGCACACCTCACCACTGCCTTACAGCCCTCATACAAGTCCTGCACTGCTCCAACATACTTCTGTCACTCCAGACTTCCTCATACAATACCACAGTTACTCTCTGGGCCCCCTGTCATAAGCTTTCTCCAGATCTACAAAGACACGCTGACATAAAAATGAGAACTTTCGTAAAGACATCAGTCAACCCTGCACCATTCCTGGTGCTCATGAAGTCTGTGTCACATCTGCCTTGTGCAGGTGATAACAAAAAGAAGTCATGAAGCCGACAGACCCCAAAGATTCTGCTCATTCTGTCTCTGCTTGAAGCTTAAGCATTCTTTTTAACAACGGTTTAGTTTTGTCAGGACAGTTGGTTTGAAACAGATGGGGCAAATTCAGAGACTCCATTAACATGACTCACATATGTTGTGGTGACTTCCCTTTTGATATTCTCACTACTGTGACAGCTGCAATTGTTAGTACACTAATGCACATTAATGTCTGCATCCTTACGGGGAAATGCTACATCCACACAGACGGACAAACACACCCACGCACGGGGTGGCTCAGTAAAAGCAAAGCAACTGCCAAAGAGATTGTATGACACACTTCATTTGACACGTGCATTGTGCCGCTTGAGCTAAAAGTGCCAAACGTGATTTGAAATCAAATGCACCAAAACAAGAGATGTGTGACTCCCCAATCATTCATCTCCTGCAGCTCAAAGGTGAGTAATGGCTGAAAAAAGGGACAGTCTGAACACTCAGACTTCACTTCCTGTACAGCTTTGTCTGTCTATGGCAAGGTTTTAGCAACTGACGGGTGGTGTTTATCAAGTGTATCATCACAAAAAAAGAGCAGGCAGCTGTCCTAAACTTCACACATGACAAATAGACAGATCCAAAGTGGATCGAATGTGTAATCTGCGAGGGGGGGGGGGGGGTGGAGTTATCAGTTATCACATCTTTTGACAGATTAATGTGTCAGAGAGAAGGCTGAGCTGCCAGTCGCATGGCACTGCAGGGCACGCTCCATCCAGATGATGCTTGATCATTGCTACATGCAGTAAACAAAATCCTTTATCATGACTTTTCTAAAGATTTTTACAGGAGAAGAAAACCTTTCAACTTTACTGAGGAGCTGTACCCTAAAAAAAACACCATCCGATTTTCTAACTAAAAATGCTGCACTTAGATAAAACTAAAGCTCAAAATGTGACTTTAGTCAAAGGTTACATTTATCAGGAAAACACCATTTACCACAAAATGTTCTAAAGTGAACTGCAAAAAAAGAAAGAAAAAATCACCAGAAATGGAAGAGGAGAAGAATGAATTGACCCAGTGATCCTCTCTGAAAGTCAGCAGTTCATCATACAGGTGGGAGTGGACAGGTGAAAGGCAAGTATTTATGCAGAAAGTTAATGTCCCCGTTCGTAATCCCACTCACGCACCAGGTCAACTTCTTCTGGAGACATGTTCAAGCAGCTTGATGAGCAGCTCAGCAAATCAGGCGGGAAGTGACAGAGGTCTGGGGCTGAAGGTGCAAGCACTCCGACAGATTTCATTTTGCAACAGTTTGGGGGAAATTGTGCTGCTTGCAGTTCTCTTCTCTGTGTAGGTTTATTGAGAAGTGTTGCTTTTTGAAGGCAGAGTGTTGTACATGCTTGTTACAATATTGTGTTTTACAGAGATGTATGTCATTTACATGAATGTTGTGCTCTGACAGAGGTCCCGGGGGGTCAACAACACCTGTGTGTCCCCTTCTTTGGCTCTCTAGTTCCATGAACATCACACCACCACCATGCATCACCTGCTTTTTGCTCTATGGGGTCTTCATATGTTACTCTGTCCCTTTTAGCATCTATTATTTCTCTTTTAGGATCTTTAGAATCTATTTTGACCGTGAGTACTCTTCTCAGAAGAAAGGAAAGCCCATCTGTGAGCATCTTTTGTTTTGCTGACTGGTTGTCTACCCTCTCTGCGTTCCCATTATCCCTCTGTTTTGGATTTTTCTTTTATTTCCAGCATGTGTTTGAGTGGGGCCTGCTCTTTACAGTCAACATGTTTGTGGGAGAGTATTAGAAAGCCAAAAACAGAGTTTTGGGAGGTGCCGGAATGCTCTTCTCTGGCTCTTGTCTGTTTTGGTGTTCAGACTGCTTTTTGTCCTTCAGCTGCAACGTCAGGTCAACATCTCCTTGCAGACCCGTCAAAACTTCACAAATAGTTGACTGAACTTGCCACCAGTGGGCTATCTGTCTGTCCACGTGGTTAGACCAACGTCCTCAACTGCCAGAGGCAATTATCTCAATCTATGACTTAATCTGCTCCTGCCCCACATTTCTCCTACCATCTGAGCACTATAGGGTTTAAACTACGCTGAAGTTGCAGAGGGGGCGTGAAGCACGCTCCTTGCCCGCTGAGGGTGATGGGTAATTATTTCTATCAGATTTATACTGGCAGTCATGCAGAATGGTAGACGACTGTCTTTGACCCTGGTGGGCAGCGGGAGAAGCTGAGGCTTTTTTTAGGCCAATGAACTCAGATTGGAGGGCAGAGGAGAGAAGAGGGCAGCTGGTGGCAGACGAGAAGGTAATGTGATTAACTGGAGCAGCAGCTCAGGGTCAGCCTCCATTGTTGGCATAGGAGGTCAAACGAGTGTGGCACCGAGTGACTCACCTGATGCATGGCTCACCCCCACCCCAGCCTTTGTCCTCCACAATGGCAGAAAGATGAAGTTGTAAGTCAGAGCTGTGCTGGAAGAAAAGAAGTAGAGGCAGAGACACAGGAGACAGGATATTCATGGATTTTCATGGTTTGGAGTCCCGTGTTTCAGCTGACACTTCAATTAAACTGCTGTCAAAAAGTCAGGTGTGTTGTTGTCTTCATGTCCACCACAAGTTTTTTTGTTTCCACCCTAAAGGATTTGAATCACTCTGAAAATGATAAGAAATGCATTCGACTGAAAAAGAAGAGGATGGGAGCACCAATATGTCTCATGTTGTAAGAAAAACAAAACATCTGCAGTTTGAAAAAATACCAGGAGAGGTTCTAATCTGTGTTTTTACTGGCAAAAAGTGCATGCACATTTATGAATAAACAGGAGAAGAGAAGTCAGAAATACTCAGAAATTGGACAAGCCCATGTTTTCTCACCTCAAAGTGGAACTTTGTTTGTTGTGAGTTTGATCAAAACTAGGAAAGGAAAATAGCATTACGGTCAGGTTACAGCAAGGGTGTTGCTGACAACACAAGAACAATGGCAGTTAGGGATAATATGTCATGTCTTTCGTTAAGATCATGGCCACTAGGAGGGAGACACAGTATGTTCCAAGCACAGGAACACAGACTGCAAGAGGATGATTTGTGCAAAGACAGACTTTGCCATCAGTGAGTGTAAAGGAGGTCTTGGTAAGTGAATCCCATACTAGTGACCTCTGAGCACTGTAATTTAGCTACTGATTTAAACCCTTAATCTCCCCAAGTTGTCCGGGCAGAACAGATGAACTTCACACTCGTGCCACTCATTTTTTGAGGTTCGTGTTTCGTATAAAGACAAAAATAAAACAACATAGATAATCATGCTATCAAAACTATGGCAACATTATCTATTCTAAACCTATATACGAACAAAGTTGGCTGATTGTGCTCCTCATCAATTATCTAAAACTCAGAAGGTTCCTGAGTGCACCATCATATGCAACAGAGTGCTGTTACAATCTCCACATAAATTGTGTAAAACTAAACTTTGGCTAATTAAGCCTAAATAAATGTGAAATGAATCAGATACAATACTGAACATTATTATAATTTTACAAACACAATCCCTATTCGTTTAGCGATTCCCAAGGACACAAAGGTTGAATCCAAATTCTTTCCCTACGGCTTCTCCCTACCCTACCAATTCTTGTGGCATTTGAAGCTTTGGTGTGTTTTGTGTATTTGGAGAAGGCATGGTATCCTGTGGAGGGTACTCTTGGACTATGGGGTCCGGGGAGCCTTACTGAGGGCTGTCTGGTCTCTGTATGACCAAAGCAGGAGTCTAGTTGGTGTAGGGCATCTGGTCTGGATGACTCCTGGACGCCTCCCTGGGGAGGTTTCTAGGAATGACCCACAAATGTGGAGAGATTTTCCGATTTTTTAAAAGAAAGGCACCATTTTTTTTCAATGAAGACATCTTTAAAGTTATCAAAAATACACTCCATAAAACTATTCTAGCTGCAAATGTCTGATTTTGGTGCATTATCAACATACGTGACCTGAGGCCCATTTACTGTAACTATCACTCCAATGTTCCAATGATACAATGTGTTTGCTCATTCTGTCAGAAGGCTAACAGATGATTAAAAAACCCTTGAGCAATCATGCTAGTACATCTGAAAACAGTTTGTCTGGTTAGAGAAGCTATAACACTGACTTTTCTTTGAGTAGGTTGAGTATCTTGAGCATCACATTTGTGGGGTTGATAAATGCTCAAAATGGTCAGAAACAAAAAAAATTCATGTGAAACTCAACAATCTATTTCATTTCTTTGACATGAAGGCTATTCCATGTGATACATTGTCAATGAACTTACGATTTCCTTCAACAGTGTGTATTACTCTCTTCTGAGAACAGCACAAACAGGCTAGACCAGAGTAGAAGTGGGAGGCTGCACAACTGAGCAAGAAGATAAGTACAATAGAGTATCCAGTTTGAAAAATAGACACTTCACAGGTTCTCAACAGCAGCTTCATTATTTCAATTATACTCGCAAAATGTTAGTGACTTTGGGATTCTGGCCTTCAGGGCAGTGGCAAAGACAAAGCTATATCTGAGACTGGCTAACAAAATAAAAAGATTTGTTTAAGAATGTACACGTTGGACAGAGGAAGACTGGAAAAAAGTTTTATGGATGGACAAATCGAAGTTCGAGGAGTTTGGATCACATAGAAGAACATTTGTAAGATGCTGGAACATGCCTGACGCCAACTGTCAAGCAAGGTGAGGGTAGCGTGATGGTCTGGGGTTGCTTTGGTGCTGGTGACATGGGAGATTTGTTCAAGGTAAAAGGGACCTAGAATTTGGAAGGCTATCACTCCATTTTGCTACACGATACTAAATGGACAGCAATTGATTAGAACCAATTTCACCCTACATCAAAACATTGAATGACTTGGATGCCAGACGACCATTGCAGGTGACTCCACTGACAACAAGACACAGCTGGAATCGTTTGCAGTGGTACAAGACCATGTTACCTGGAGAATGCAGCAGTGGTCTACTTTCCTGGTTAGAACTTCAATGGCGTATAAGTCAAAAGAAAAAAGATCTCCACATATTTGTTTTATTTGTTTCTCCCCTGAACTAAACATTGCTGTGCAGCATAACCTAATATATGCTTTAAACTAGTTTAATAATAAATTAAGCTTACAGAAGATCAATGTTTTCACCAAATGTGTGTATTATGTAGCAAATGGTTGATCGCACAAGGCCTCTTGAATTGGTGTGATATCAGAGGCAGTTCAACAACATTTGCTGTCATAGTATCACCTCAGCTAAAAATTCACAGATCTAATAAAAATGCTGTCAATTCTAACTAAGTAACCCTTATTTTTTTTGTTTTTGTTGTTACCATTTTATTTGTTGTCAGCCACAGAGCCACATGAGGTGCCAATAGGTTGCACACTCCTGTGCAAAATAAGTCAACAAAATCATCTAAGCTATCCAATAGATATATCAGTGTGCGAACACCTCTGAATGCACTGCAGATCAGGTGAACTGACTTAGAATGTGAAAAATGATTTGAATTTGTATTTGATTGTTTTTCCCATTCCTAAATTCACAACAGTTTGGGAAATATTGCTCTGTGGCATCAGATGAAATGATTTCCTCTTTGCCTATCATGCAAACATTTTTGCCTTCAAACACCGCCACTCCACTGCTGCTGAACACAGACGTTACAAGCTGAGGAAAGCAGCTGCAATCTGTTTTCCATAGATAAATGAAATAAATATAAAATATTGGAGTCAGAAACACGTGTGGAACTTTGTACTTGGTTCCTCATATGACTTTATGCTTTAATGTGACGAGGCATGGATCTGTGTTCTGCTGAGGTAATGAAGCGAAGGCTGCTTTAATAGCAACTTTTAGCTCTGTGGTCATTATCATCATTTCTTCACAATTCTGCATACATTTTCAGTGAGGTTTAGACATCAAAAACCTTTTTTTTAATATTTAGAATTATTATTATGAATACGTACATCAGCCTTAATGATGGGACTATTTATTCAGTGTATTAACGTTTTAATTTATCTCTGCAGGGCTGGTCTCTTCATTCATTCAAATGATTCTACACAATGGCTCTTCTCCAAAACACTTCTTTCTGATTTTTTTTCCCCCTAAAATTAAAAGAGATGTTTGATAGTTCTGTGCTGTAACTGGATTTTTGTTGCTTGTCTGTAGACCTTCCTCTCTTTTATTCTCCTATTCTTCCTCCATCAACTCTCCTTCTGCAACTCAGAGGTGGGATGTGAGGAGGTGCATTGTTCTCTTGTCTTTGAATAAATATCTGCAAAAGGCTAACAGGGCATTTTATTGATAAACTAAAAATCTGACACAGATGGGTCAACAGTTTCCTGACTTTGTATTTAACATGTCTATATGACTACATAAAGGGGATTTTTTTTTAAAGACAATGTTTGGCAACAATGATTGTAGAAGCTTTGTTTAAGTTAAAGGCTTTGTGATCAATAAAAAAAAGCTTTGCATTTGTAGTACTTTCATCACTTTAGTTAAAGCCCACCATTGGATTATTTAAGAAATATTCAGGGCTTATTTCATGGGGCACAAATGCAGAGTGGGGTGAAATGTAAAATAAACAATGAGGCTTAAACCAACTGCCCATTTTTCCAGCATGGCATCCTGCTTATCGAGCCCTCTGTTCTGACTTTCAAGCACAAGAAAAAGGAGCCACTCCAATCCACATTGTTCTGCTGTGAATAAAAGGCAATAGAAGATGGGAAATGAATGTGTGCAATGATATACTTAAAATATTTATCAGTAACAGTCTTTTTCTTCCTCATTTATTCTGTCTCAGCTCCGTCTGCTCTGTGATAATTGGTGATAGTTCTCCATGTCACGGCATACATGTGTTTTTATCCTCTTTTTTACTCAGTTGTTTCATTTGACTGCTTCAAAGGGTTTCTACCTCAGTGGAGAGCAGAATTTGTCTTCACATCATATTTGTCAATTAGTCGAGGCCATTACACTACCACCACCATGCCTGACAGTTTCTCTAAAGAGTTGTTTTTTTCTTTTAATTCTCTTCCTTGAGTTCTTCTGTTTCATCAGCCCACAGATTTTTTGTCCAAAGTTTTTGAGATAATCTGTGTTTTTTTCAAATGTTGCATTAGTTTTTGTGTACTTTCCTGCAATCTTTTCCTTTACTTCAAATGTCATCTATTTGCCATCTTCCAGGATGGATGTGCAAGTCCGTCTCCTGCTGCAACTCCTCCTACTCCTGAAATTCTTTACGTGTAATTCTACTTATTTACAGAATTATCAAAGCTGTTTCCTGAGTCTTCCCAATAAGTCCTTTTCCATGCCAAAAACCATGACACATTCATGCCCATTGTTCAATTTGATTCATTTTACTTTAAAACTCTTGTTCACCTTTTGGAAAAGGTTTTTGCTCATTCAAAGCTTCTTTCAGAACACATACATTGGAGAAAAATGGACTTTGCTTCATGTGTGACCTTCTACATCCAAAAACCAGACCTACGCTTTCTCAACAAATTCACGTTCAAATCTAAAGCTGCGTTACACCAAATGCGATTTGCGCGTCAAATTAACGTTGGACGAGCCTCTAAACTGCAAATTCTCTGCTCGCTGCATGTCCCAATAATGTGTTCCTGAGCTTGACCCCCCAGCTGCGTGTGGGAGGAGATACCAGCTAACATTTTTAGCCTGATTACTACATGCAGTGGTGCCTGTGTTCATCTCATTTACAATGCATGGAGAGACATGGAGGATGTTGAGAGATCAGGTTTAATTATTAATTCTAGTTCTACAGTTCTAAAAGTTCTAATTTGAGTTCTACATTGATAATCACCATGTTTGGGCTCAATTCAGAGATTCTCCAGTACAGTGAGCTTCACTCCCACTGCAAGACCTGTGTCTTGAAGACGGCTAGTTTCACGGTGTTTCCATCTCTATGTGACTGAGTTTGAAGGCTTTCTGGTATTAACCCTAGAGGAAAAAACTAAAAACAAGAAAAAAATCAGAGACCATTTTTTATTCTGGTCTCTTTGAAATAAGAAAAAATTCATAAAGTTCAGGAGGCCCAATCAGGCTGGCTCCGTAATGCTGCAGCGGCTCCCTGTCTGTTCACCAGCTTGCCTCCCGGGAGCCGGAGTAGCCAGCATGATCGTTCTAGCTCTCTGGGCCCTACTGCAGACTGTCAAGGAGGAAGAGCAGCAGCCAGGATGGGCTCCGGAAACCCTATTGCCCCAAAAGGGATACAGCTGGTTAGAAAATTGATGGAAGTTCAGGAGGAGAACAATTGGATCAATCCACCATATTGGATGTGTATTCTATCAGCCGATCAAAAAACTGAAAAGGTCATGTTTGAGTCCCTGATGGCTGACAAGCCATGGAGACCTTACCAAAGTTCAAATATTTTTGAACTCTGGCCACGCCGCTCAAATCGCTCCGCAGGACCTCAGATTGCGTCTGTACCATTGATTTATCATTCAAACTCGCCGCCTCTGCTGCACAAATCGTGTTCTGTGTGAACGCAACTTATGAGCAACCAGGGGAGAATAAAGATGAGTATAAAAGGTGGATTTCTTAGAATTAGTTTGTGTACACGGTTTCTTTGGTTCAGACAACAGTTTTTGCACCAGTTTACTTTTTTCCTGCAAGTTTTGAGACGTTTTTTTTTTTTTTTTTTTTTTACAGTATTCAGCTACAGATGAATATTTTTTCTAGACAAAAACTGTATGAAATGTAATATGTAAGTAAGGAGCAACGAAAATAGATGCTGTAGATGAAGCATCTCTTGTCCTTGAAGCAGAAGTCAATGAGAGGCTCTAATGAAAAAAATCCCACTTGTCTTTGACAGAAGCTGTGTTTGCACAGAAAAGAAAAAAAAAATTTTTTTTTCTGGAGTGCTGCTTCATGTTCAGTCAGAGCAGCTTTAAATACTTCTGTGAGAGTCACACCCACCAGTGCTCTTAAAGACTCACTCCAATGGAAATCATGTTTTTGGCGTGTTTAGCATGTTGTATTTTTTTTTCTTATGATGGAGGGCATGTGTAAAGTAAATTAAGAATAAAACAGTTTTTTTTATCATTTATCATTATGCACTGTCCTCATGGCCTGTAGTTTGAAAGACCTGGTGGATTTTGAAATGTTTACAATGCAACACACTTTAGACGGATCTACCGCAGAGTTATGGCGTGGTGTGAAAACAATGTACAAGTCCCAGAAGTTAAGTAGTGAGCAAGACTAAGAGTTCAGGTGTAAGTTGACAAATGTGGCATCACAGTAATCACATCAAGCATACTATGACGAAGAGGCAGAGACATTTGGATCCATGTGCAAATGGTTTATTAGCAAAATTAGACAGACAAGGGAAAGGCAGGAAAAAGTAAAAAAAACAGGCAGGAGTCAAATCCATGGAGAGATGCAGGACGGAGTCAAGACAGGCAAAGGTCAGAACACACAAGAAGACAGCAGTAGAAACTCTCAGAATGTATGCAAAAAAAAAAACGATACTTCAGACTAAATATCGTTTGAGATGATGGAATGATGCGGAACAGCTGGTGAGACCTGGGAGCAGGGGCAAAGGCTGATGGGAGCTGTAGTGAGGAAGGTACTCAGGAGGATGTCAGGAGAGGGCTTCCACTGGTGGTCGAAAAGGAGGAGATGGAAGCTCAAGCCCTGACAGAGCCCCCCCCTGACAAGTTCGGACCGGCCTGTGAAAATATTGTCTGATGTAAGACCAGTCTTTGGCCTTAAAAAAGTTGGAGAGCACAGACCCAAAGTTGACAAAACACTCCCACATTTACATGAGTACAGTTTCAACACTGCAAAGGAGAAGTGATGTGGTGCATGAACAAAAGACAACTTTAGGTTTTTGCAGAATGCTTCTGTGTGCTGTGGTTTGTTTGTAAAACAGCAGAGCAAATGAGCAGAGAATTGTCTGATTTGGATATAAATGCTCAGATTGTAGGATTTTTCTGCTGTACAGACAATTGTATTCCATTTACTGCAGAAAGCAAAGTGCTCAATACAAGTCTGAATTCGTCTAAACACTCAGTTTCCCTCATTTCTATCTAGACGGATAGGGTGGGTTTGTGTGCTGCCAACAAACATTTATGTTTGATGTTTTGCTTTTCCTCCTGGACGCCCCTCTTGCAGAGCACTTGCACACACAGCATACAGCTCCTTTAGTCACACGGGGGAAAGATGAGCCACGCATTTCTTTCAGGGTTTGGGGGGAGCAAAGCTTTCTCATGAATTTTATTTGACTGAAAACGTAAATGTCAGGGGTGATTTTGGAATGTAAGCCTCTGATATATATTCTTTTAAGCTCTTTACATTCTGTTCCAGCCAGTGGCTTCTCCATTCATTTTCATTTAAATATGAAAACCCAAAAATCTTGCTGGAAGACTTTTTTGGGAAGGGGGGGGTTGCTGTTCTGTTTAATTTTCTGCACATCGTCAATCTGTGATAATGCAGTACTGTTATAGATCTGAGGCTGTATCTGCCTAATTTAAAGGCCAGATAAAGACAAAATGACGTTTTATTATGTCCTTTGAAATGAGTTTAACCAGCGTTGGCTCCCTCCTAGCCGTCTCCCACCAGGTTTAGTCACGCACCACTGGCTGGGCTCTGTCGGGGGTGAAAGAGCTGCCAGGCTCAGCCCAGACGCTGATAGAGTCGCACTGAATAGTGTGTTTCTGAGGCAGTGACATACAAGTGAAGGCTACCTGCTGGGCTGCAAGGTGGCGTGAAGCTGAGGTTTGTTGCTGCTGATGCGCCTGTGCGTGATGAGCTCCAGGAGCAGCCTGTGAATGGGCTGTGTGAAGTACCAACAAGGGTGGGGAGGGGGCTTTAGTTCCTCATCATTAAACTTAAAAAAACCTTTCATTTTTTTCAGGTGCCAAGAGTTTCTGTGTTTAGTCACACTTTTTTCAAAACATACATGACAGAAGGACTTAGATCGCTAAAAAAGTTCTTAATAAAATGCAGAAACTCTGGAAGGCATTACAGGTCAGTACAGACAAGGGCAAACTAAGAGACAGCTTCTACCCCTATATGTTAGCCCTAAATGTGGACAAAACTACCAGCTTATTTTGACTCCTTTAAAAATCTTGTTGCTTTTCAGACATTTTGTTACTTTCTGAACATACCGGTATTTTCCAGTGTATAAATCCTAGTGGAGTATATAAGTCACAGGAGCCAAAAAATGCATACTGAAGAAGAGAAAACCATATATGTGGCTCCAGAATACAAGTTGCACTGTTAGGAGAGAAGCATAACACTTCTGAACAAATCCGCCAAACATGGGGTTATGCTGCATTCACACCGTACGTGATTCATACTTCAAATTTGCCCTCACTGCCTCTTTCTCGACACATCGCTTTTTTTGACGCGTTAAAGTGAAATTCGATGCTCAGTGCTTGTCCAAAAACGTGATCATAAACTGGATACTCGCGTCGCATTTGGAGGAAGCTATTGTCAAGTGTTTTTTGCTGCATGGACGCATAGACTGCAACTCATTGACATGTGTGTGGGTGTGCGTGTGTGTGTG
>BSAI01000009.1:2428061-2439343 GCA_036245035.1 Adrianichthys oophorus | reverse complement strand
ATATATATATATATATATATATATATATATATATATATATATATATAATATTTGCCTCATTCATTCCTGATAAATATATCATTCATTCATTAATTTTCCAAGTCGCTTTATCCCTTTCGGGATCACGGGGTTGCCAGAGTCTAACCCGGCTACTCATGGGAGAAGGCAGGGGACACCCCTGGACTGGTCGCCAGTCTGTTGCAGGGGCCACAATCACTCACCCATGCACACTCGCATCCACACCTAGAGACAATGTAGAGTAACCAGTTAACCTATGTAGGATGTTTTTGGACCGTGGAAGGAAGCCGGAGTACCCGGAGAAAACCCACGCATGCACGGGGAGAACATGCAAACTCCACACAGAAAGGTCTCCCTTTGGTGACACTGTTTACTGTTTCAAGTCCCCCAGCCAGGAACCTTCTTGCTGTGAGGCAAGAGTGCTAACCACCTTGTAGCCCTATATATAAATATAAATATATATATTTATATTATTATTATTATTATTTTTATTGTCACAACCCAGCCGTATTTGGATTTGTTTTTCTTTTTATTGTATATTTTCTTTCTGTCAGAGTGGGACCTCTTTTTTTATTTGTGTATCTTTGTTGGTTTCTGTGTGTCTCTTTGTTTCAGGTGTGGTGCAGGAGGGCGTTGCCTCCATTGGACCCAATGGAGGCAGCCATAAAAGCACTGTGTGGACCTTTGGCTGGTGAGAAGGGTACCTGGCTGCAGTCAGTCAGTCAGTCAGTCAGTCAGTCAGTCAGTCTCCACTGCAGCTTGGCGCTCTTCTCCACTTGATTATGTTTGTGTTTCACTTTGTTTAGTGTTCAGGTCCACTCTGTCTTTTGTTTTGTTAGTTATGTTGTAAAGTGAAGCTGTAGGGGTGAACTGCCATTTTCTTTAGTGCACATTTTCTCTTGTTTATGTTAGACTAGGGAGGTTAGCGTTTTGTTTTTTTTTTCCCTTTTCTTTCATAAACAGGTAAGATGTTTTTGTGTTCAGATAGGTGGGGTTTTGTTTGTTGTTTTGGCCTTGGTTCACCCTGAAGCCTTTTGCTTCACTTTTTGTAGTTTATTATTGATGTAAATAAATTTGTTATACTTTGTGGAGATGTCGTTTTGGTGTTCTTTTTTTCAGTGTCAGATTTTTTTCTCTTGTAAATCCAAAAACATCTCTGGAAGTGAGCGTTTTTTTTTTTTTGTTTGTTCGTTTTTTTGTGCACCGGTTTATCGGTCAATTCTGATCAAATTTACAGGCTTTTGGAACAAAAACTTAAAATGTTATATGTTATATACAAATATATTTGTCAATGCTTGTGTTCCTGCGTGATTGTATATCTGTGAGAATTCATGCATTTGTATGTTTCTGTGCTTATGTTGATGCGTGCGTTTGTGTGTATCATTGTGTGTTTATGTGTGAAAGTGTGTCTTTGTGTGAGTATGCAGCAGATTTTTCATGGAGGGAAAACAAGCTGGACTTCCTCTGCTGTGGTGATCTGCTTGTTTTCCACAGAAAAGTTGCTCAAAGTCGCTGCCCATTCTGACTTTTTCACTTTCAGTCGCTTGTAGGAAGTACACTCTTTGAATACTTCTTCAGACTAACTATAGATTGTAAATATAAAGTACACTTCAAGTATACCAGTTAGTTTACATAAATTAAGACATTAAATTATGTAATATTTATGGTGTGCCTGTAAAGTTGTTTACATAATCATTGTATATTTTACATGTTTGTTCTGGCAACTACAGCTGCCAGTTTTTTTCCGTAAAAACGTTTTTTTTTTTTTTTTTTACAGTGCACCTCACTTTAAGCATAGACTAAAATGGACAACTTTTTGCTCAGGGTCCACTACTACGTTTGCGATGAGAATCTAACATCACTAACTGGTACCATTCCCAAAGTCATGTGAAATGAGTGTGCAGTGGCTGGGATGAGGGTCAGCACCACTGTGTGGGGCCGTGGTTCTTGACCGGAGAAAAGTAGTTTGCCCTCTCTGGGTGGGTGTAGTGCTCCTGCCCCAGGTGAAGGAGTTAAAGAATCTTGGGGTCTTGTTTACAAGTGAGGGAAAACCAGAGAGTGAGATCAACAGGCAGATTGTTGCGGCGTTTGCTGTTGTGTGGTCGCTATACCGATATGTTGTGGTCAAGAGGGAGCTGAGCCAAAAAGCAAAGCTCTCAATTTACTGGTCAATCAACATTCCAATATGCACCAACAGATGGGCAGTTGGAGAAAAAAAAAATCAAAGATAGGAGGTTTTATTTTCAGTTGTCCCAAAGATGGTGAGGTCTTCATCCTCCTCCATGTTTTCTACTTAGTCTTGGAAAGCACCCCTCATCTGAAGCAGTTGAGGAAAAATCTGTGAATCTAGTAAAACCATATCTATGTGCAGATTTAGCTACCAGGCCTGATGGAACTGACATAGAGCTGCTGCTTCTACTGGGACAGGTGGCAGTTGCAGGAGTGGCATCAGGAGCACATGCAGACATCAGATGCCCTTTCTAAAACAACCCTCTGCATTTACCCAGACAGGCACACGGGACAGGCACACGAAAGCACTGGATTGGGCTTTCTTGTGGTTGCATTACGTTTTAAAAATGGCCAAGTCGGTACCTGGCAGGATTTGATTAGATTTATTGATTTACGTATTTCAAGCATGAAAGCATTAGGACTGGGAAGAAGCAAATTTCTATAATCCCACCCATGTTGTGCACCCGGTTAGGTAAATCATTCAACCACTTTTGTGGTTTCTAGTTATTCTTCTGTGCATTGAAATGTTTTTTTTTTCTGTCTTTTTTCCATCAGGGGGAAACTGGAGCAATCTGGAGAAACTCCTAAAATGTGCATGTGTGTGTGTGTGTGGGTGTGTTGTGGTGTATTTGTTGAGAAGTAAAGGCTGTGTGGCGCATCGCTTCGTTCCCGGCTCTGCTCCTTGCCACCTGCCCTGACCTTCTGTCTGATCCTGGACTTCGACTTAGCTTTGTGGACTTATAGTGCAGCCTGGCTGCTTCTTGCCTGACTTTGCTTAATAAACCTGTTGCAAGTGGAACCAGCTGTATGACTGTTTTTGTGACATGTATTGTGATATTGGGCTACATATATAAAATTGAATATTTACGTTTTTTTTTTTAAATTACAAATATGTTGCTCCTGAGTATAAGTCAGTTTTTTTATAGTTTGGTCAGACCAAACTATAAAAAAAAGAATGCGGCTTATAATGCGAAAAATACTGTGCTTTTTGCGACCTTTGCACAGGGGAGTTGCTGCTAAATTGTGTTGTACTTGTACAATGTCAATAAAGCTATTCAATTCTAAACTAAAAATTAAAAGGAAGTGAATCTGAATTGCTGCTGGTGCAGATTTATTATCACAGGCAAATTAAAGTTTTGTTGCAAATGGTAAATCTTGTGTAAAGCAGACAAGGTCTGGAAACTGATTTATGAACACAGGACCTGGTGCATTTCAATGTTGAATGGAGCAATCAAACAGAAGCAGCACAGTCATAAGAAGCAGACATGCTGATGATCAGGCTCTGTAACTCATCCTAAACAACTTTAGCTCATTGCTTGCAACCAAGTTTTAACGAGCCCCTAAGCCTGACTCCCTGCAAAACATGCAGAGCAAATGGAAAGTGTTTCCAGAGGTCCTTCAAAATGTTCTTGAACACAACCTTTTTCAAAAGAATTGATGTTTCATTCATTTTCTTTCATTTTTTGAATAAAGTACTCATGTGTGAAAATATCAGTCCTTGACAAACACGAGTCAATCAGAGAAAAACATTGTTACAGTAAGCTGACAGCCAGCTGTGCTGCGGTCGCCTCATCGGAGGTTTCGGCTCACGCTCAATTTCATCAAGCCGATTAGAAACAACAGCTGGAGCTGATGCACCAGTTTCTCCCTGTTTAGTGTGAATGATAGAATCACCTGCATCACAGTGGCTCGCCAACACCTGAGTTCACTCCTCACAAGCGATAATGTTAATGCAGATGGATTTTTTATTAACATAACTGCATGATTGACACTAAACTCTCAGAGTGAAAAACACGTCTTTGAATGTTCATAATATATCTGAATCAAACACTTAAAAATACACATTTTCTCCTTTCATGAATATTTTTAAACGTTTTTTAAGAAGCAGCATGTCTGTGCCAAAATCTGAACAAAAAGACCAAAGAGCTGAAAGAAAAGTTTAGGAAAAGGGAAACATCAGAAATATTAAGGATCCAGAGGAAAGGTAAGCTGTCATGAATCATACAAGTATCACCATTTTTGTAAATTTAAATAAGTGATGGGCTGCACGGTGGTGCAGTGGTTAGCGCTCTTGCCTCACAGCAAGAAGGTTCCCAGTTCAAGTCCTGGCTGGGGGACTTGAAACAGTGTCACCAATGGGGGACCTTTCTGTGTGGAGTTTGCATGTTCTCCCCGTGCATGCGTGGGTTTTCTCCGGGGACTCCGGCTTCCTCCCACCGTCCAAAAACATGCTTCATAGGTTAATTGGTTACTCTACATTGTCTCTAGGTGTGGATGTGGGTGTGTGATTGTTGCCCCTGCGACAGACTGGCGACCAGTCCAGGGGTGTCCCCTGCCTTCGCCCATGAGTAGCCGGGTTAGGCTCCGGCAACCCCGTGACCCCGAAAGGGATAAAGCGGTTCGGAAAATGAAGGAATGAATGAATAAGTAAGTGATGAAATTAATTGCTTTTTTCCTTTATAACACTTTAGTACCTTCTTAGAAGGCCCAAAGCGCTTTACAGTCACAGTCTCATTTATTCATTCACACACATTCACACACTGGCACCAACTTATAACCACCAGGAGCAATGTGGGGTTTTGTGTCTTGCTCAAGGATACTTCAACACATAAGACGTGGAGGACGGGAACCAAACCTGCGATCTTCCACTCTACCTCTGCACCATAGCCATCCTATGAAAGTGTCAAGCTAAACTTTTAGTCAGAAAAACGGAAGTATTTCCATTTATTGAAATGTAAAATCTATAAATTACTTCCATCAACAGTCATTCAGTTCATGTAAAATCTCATCATAGGTGAATGATAAAAAAAAAAAAAAAAGGGATTTTACTTGTTATTATTTTGGTAAGAACAGCTAACTTCCACTGAGGTCAAGAGCACATGTTTCAAAACAAAAAATTTTAACCCCTTCATGGCATATGTTGCTAATTTGCATGCCATTAAACCCAAGACTCAACTTAATTTAGGATCACTTTGAATGGGAAAAAAAAAACGTTCATTTTTTGTGTATTTGGAACTATAGCCAGGCATGACATGGTTAACAGTAAATGAAATCAAGTGAAAGTACTGAGTGTCTTGTGGTAATAATACTACAGTTAATTATACATGTTATTTTTCAAAACTCATTGTACCCACTCCCAGCTGTGACCTTATATGTGACCTCTTCTAAATGAATTTTCTTATTTTCTGATAAATATTCTGCTTTGCTGTTTTTTTTTCTTGGTAATGTGAATGGATGAAACTGCATCTGCATCAATTAATGATGCCTGACGTTCACATTTAGCGCCCACACACAGGGATTTACTTCTCCAGGCAAATTTACTGGGGAGAGAAGGGAGATGGATGGGAGTGTGACATGTGCTGCACATGTGCACAACAGGAGGTGTTCTTCCTAACCTCAACCTTTTCAACTCTTCTCCTTTAAAAATAAATAATGGGAAAGCTGCAATTGAACATAAACTGTGGTTTTTGTTCCCTGATGCATTATAGGTTTGATATAACCAACTTTTCTCTTTAGTATCTTTAATATCTTAGTACTGTTTTTATGTTAAAGCCAATGTTAGTGACCACAGACCAAGATAACAAGCAGATATCAAGGCCAGTCCCAAAACTAGCCCATGTCAGCCTGATGGTTTTGGTGCCACAGAAGCTAAACCAGCTTTGCTGAGTTTGAACAAAGAATAATTTGAACACTACAAGAAAAATCACAGATGTTTCTCCAGATATAAAGAGGAGACAGACTGGAAGGCCAAACAAAGTTCTCCAGCAATCACAGCCTTCATCTCTCCAGATGCACCTTAATTATGAAGCCTTGTTACAACCTGTGATGTGACTGCTGTGTTAAGTATGAGATGCCTGGTGCATACCTTAGATAATTCTAAGACAAGCACAAGGCTTTCACTGGGAACTCCTTCTGCTTGTCTCAGACATGCCAGATATTCCATAGGAATGAAGTTTGGAAGCTACAGAGAGCTCAACGGCATGGTTTCATGGACATGAAGAAGCATGGAGAATGGGTTGAAGTTCACGGCTCTGTATTGGATCAATGAAGGATTGTCCAACTGTCCTTGATTCTTGTGATGCCAAGTTGCCTGATTTCCACTGTGAGATCATTGAAAAATTATGGAATGGCCCCTCCAGGTCCAGAATGAGTCAAGTTTAGGACTTTAACTCTCTGGGCATTCTATTTAACACAGGAGGTGGTAGTGGCTGAATGATGAGCGTGAAGTTAATTTTAGCATTTTTTAAAACCTTTTCATGCCTCAGTCTGTGTTTGTATTCTCTCTTTCAGTCATGAGCGGCAGCTTCTGAGCTAAAGGAGGGAAACAGGCAGCAGAAACGAGCATGCTTCACAGGGTGGCTTGATTTTCCCTCAAGAGAAGAATGTGAAGCTCAACCAACAAAGAGGAATTCAGAAAAAAGACGCTTCTCTTCAACATTAAGAAGAGCCACTTTGTTGTCAGTGTGGACATCTGGTGAGAATGCCACACATGTCTCTGGTGAGACATTCCAGGCATGTCTAACCTGGGGGAGGCTCTGCAGCAGACCAAAAGCATGCTGGAAAGATAATATATTTCTTGACTGGAATGAAAAGGCTTCAGGATCCTCTTGGTAGACCAGCTGGAGATGGGAGAAGGAGATCTGTGAGTGCTTGCTAAAACTGATGCTGCAACCACTCAAACCTCTAAAAAGCAATTCAATCCTTTTTTATTTCTATAGCCCAATATCACAGCCATAGCCGTCTCATTGGGCTTACACCAGTATTTGCAAAGAACGTAAGGCCAGTTATAGAAATGTAGACAACAGCTGGTGGCTAAACAGACTAAGCTGAACAAACATCCCTGCCCTTACAGCCTCCTTCTCGGTGAGGAAAAACTTGTTTTTTAAAAAAAACTATTTTGGGGAAAAAAATAAAAAACCTCATTGTTGCCGACATGAAGGAGGGATCCACAACAGGTGATGTGCTAAAACTACTGAAGAAGAATGAACTTATATAACTCTCCAACTACATGTTCTAACCCTAACCCTACAGCTACAGGTTAAAATAACAGCTAAATGTTTGAATAAACAGCTACTTGTTTGAAAAGTGAAGCAGATGGGAATCATCCAGATGAAGTTGTGGAGCAGCTGGGGTTGCGAGACGAGCCAGAGGCGAGGTCACACCCAAAGACAGGAACACAAATGATGCACCTGGAATCAGGAATCTCTCCCACTACCCCATAGGGGGGTGGGAGATCCAAAGGGAACATTCTTAGAACGTTCTGGCACACTGTATGGTCACATGTCTTTAATTAATTGTGTTTCCACACATTGAACTGTAATGATGGTTGATAATTTTTTGCTGCATCACACGTGTGTTGTGCACGACTGCCCTATTTTCCAATTTTGGTGAGTTTGTGAGAATTGTAGTCTCACTTTTCTGTTCTTAGCTGACAGGAGTGGTACCCAGTGCGGTCTTCTGCTGCTGTAACCCATCTGCCTCAAGGTTAGAAACCTTAAAGATGGTTGTGGGTGAAAATCCCAGGAGCTCAGCAGTTTCTGAAATATCCAGACCAGCCCATCTGGCGCCAATCCTCTGGACCATGTCTTAATGCCTAAATGCACTGATTCATCACAATGAATGCATTGAGTTTCTGCCTTGTGATTGGCTGCTTAGAAATTTGCTTTAACAAGCAGTTAGACAGTTGTGCCTAATAAAGTCGCCAGTGATGTATGTATTTATGTATTAGGGCTGTCCACCTTAACGCGTTAACACGTGCGATTAGTTTAAAAAAATGTACGCAGATTAATTACACGTCAGAAGTGACCGTCTTCTGCTTTGCGTCTGGCGGTTCATGCTTCCACGGCGTGCTTGAGTTTCCAAAAAATACACACTTTGTAGGACACTATCCTGCTTAAAACATGGTAACTTACAAAATAAATAAATATTACATTGATTTCGTAGTATCTTATTCTTGCTATTTTTTCGGTTTAGACTTTGTTCCCACAAAAAGCGGGATATTTGATTGGTGGTGCGGAACATTGTCACTGTAACAAAACAAAGCATCTCTGCAATGGTAAAGGAAAGCGATATGTGTGCTGATCGTCACAAAAGGTTTAATAAAAAAAAAATTCAGAGAGAAAGTTCACCTCTTTGTGCTTTTTTTTTGTCCGGAAGATGAAGCAAAAAGTTAGTTTGGAAGAAGCCTGGGCAGTGATGTAGAACTTTTGGGCTATGTGACCGGAACTTTCTTTTTTGTGGTTACACAGCAGCCAATCAGAGTTGAGTATTCACCCGGACCATTTATAGTGCAGAAATACAATCTTTGGTTCTTATAGTTGTATATCAGCATCTTTGTTTTCTTGGAGTAAAACTGCCGACATAAAAGTCTTTAGAGTTCTGCTTATCTTACGGTTTTTTTGTTCACACAAATTATATTTCTGGGATATCTGAGTCAACATTTTATAAATTTCAACAGACAAAAAAAATGAATTAAGATGTTCTCTCTGGCCTTTTTTTGGTACAAAAGCCGCATATTGTCATGTAGAATGTACCTAGCAAAACATTGTGAATAATCAGATTAATCACAATCCAAAAGTGTGATTAATCTGATTAAGTTTTTTATCGATTGACAGCGCTGTATGTATGATGCAAGCAAGGCATGTTTTCATGGTAACTGATAGTGATCATGAATCAGTGCTTTAAATTTTAAAGACTAATTTTTCTTTTTAAAAGTAGTTCATGAGCAATGCCTGGAGTCTTTGGCAAAACTAACTTTTGGCAAAATCCAGCCACAAAAAAGTTGTAAGAGAAGACCAAGTATATGTGAATGTTGAACATGGGAAGCAGTGTAAAATGCTGTGTACATGTTCATTATTGAAAGACCTAAAGAGTTTTCAATTGAAATCTCTAAATGTAATTAAATAATACACATCTGAGCATCTTTGTGCTGCTGGGTAACAAAGGAACAAGCTTAAACGAACTTCACATCTGAGCAAATGGAAGGAAAACAGAGGCTTGACTTTTGCCACCCAGACAGTCATCTGACACATTGCACTGTATGTTGAGGATGGCTCTGCCAGCAACTAACCTCCCACCTCCAGCACCAATCCAAAGGACACCAGCCTCATTATTCAGGACAATTAACCAATGAGTTGGGTATTCTCTGTTGTTACTTATGGCTCATTTGGTTCCAGTCAGATGACAGTGCCATGTCTACTCAAGGCTCCACATCACTCAGAGGAGCCAGCTCAGAGATGCACAAGCAGTGGCCCGATGAAGATCAGCTCGGCTCAGAGCAAGCTCTTCATTCGTGTTCAGTGTAACGTGCACACTTTGACACCGAAATCTTTCACAGCTTTCAATGACATGAATGGTTTGCAGGGTAGCAGTCTGGAGCTGAAGTGGCAGCATGGCACAGTGGCGGAATCCACGAGTCCATGTATACACACAAACATGCACACACACACACAAACGCACGCACACGCAATCTTTCCTGCTTTTCCTGTTTCTATTATTTTTGTTTCTGTTCATTTTCTATGCCCAGTGACCTTTAACTGCATTAAAACCAGCCTGTGGGAAAGGCTACTGGTTCTAACAAAGTCAGTAATTCCACATGAAAAGGTCCTGATGAGACAACAGAAAAAAAACCAGCAAAGCACATTTAAATACTTTAAGCTTGATTAGTCAAACAAATAGAATGCTGATGCGTCAGGATCTAGTGGTCTACGGAAAGTGGCATTTACTTTTCTAACAGCTTTTTACCATCTAATATGAATGCTTTTTTTCAGTAATCTCGAGTGTTGAAAACATTACATCTCATAGTGTTTAGTTTTCCCTGAAGCTCCCAGTTTGTTGCAGAAACAGCTTTAAGCAACGATTGATTTTCACAAGGGTTGAACCCTCCCAAAGATGTCATGAACAACCTGCAACACCCTGGAAAAGCCCTGGCAAAGACGAAGCCATGCTTCAGTGGTAGAAGAGATCAGAAGGACAAGGTGGGGTTGGATCGATCACACCCTGAGGAAAGCAACAGCCAACATACCAGCAACTGGCAGACCCTAACCTGGAATTCCCAGGGGAAGAGAAAATGAAGAAGACTGAAAAACATGAGAAAATGGGACCTGGAGGCTGATGTCAAGCAGACTGGTCAGACCTGGAAGGAGTTGGAAAGAATTGCCAAGGACAGAAAACAATGGCGGGGAGTTATTGATGGCCCATACTCCAACGGGCACCTTGATGTTGGCATGATGTCAAAATTGAGTTGATATTTGATCCAATTAGTGTGCAAAGGTATTTTAACAGTTGTTTTCATACCATTGTTTTAGTGTGGGAAATGTATGAACAGTAGAAATTCAATGTCACATGAAAAAAAAATTAAGAATGCTGGGTAATACAGTTGATGTTCATTTGATATCGATCCTATGGTTACTTGTTAAACATCAAACTGGCATCAATTTAATATCAAATTGACTTCCATGCTTCCTGTGTTTCTTAAGGATTTAGGCTTAATTGAATTCATTTAGGCTTGATGAAATCTCAGTATGTGTCCTAAAATTATATTTGATGCTTTCTTTTCAATTCAAACTGAATTAGAATGGACCCTATAGTTCAACAATGCTGCATATCCCAGCAGTCACAGAAGTGAGTCTAGAAATACCCAGTGGGCAATTGGTGTTGAAATGACGTCAAATTAACATTAAATTGAGGTAAAAAACAAGTTAAATGAGTAACTCAAACTGACGTCAAAACTTTAATATCAGTTTGACATCATCATATTTACCCCTTTTTGATGTCATGAGAATTTTAAATTTGGACCAATATTTTTAGTAAAAATAACAGAGGTATAAAACATGCAATACATTGTTGATTGGAATACCAGTATATACTTTTAAAAAATCATTTGTTGGGTAAACATAACAAAATGTGGAAAGTGTGGGGTTATGGACCAAGGACAATTGTTTGTTTTTTGTTGGGTTCCACTTCCTGTTTTATTTTGTTGCTGGTTGTTACTTCCTGTGTTCTCTCCCTCCTTATTGGCACACCTGTTTCCATTT